>JAJOOO010011011.1:0-23620 GCA_029582685.1 Solanum piurae
ATGCCCTATTTATAGAAAACAAGTCCTAAATTAAAAGGGAAACAAAATAAGGAAAGTTTCGTTCAGGCACGCGTCTTCAATCCACGAGACTGACTCACGGACCGTCGATGGATCTACGGTCCGTGAGTCCCTTTCGTCAGCCAACACTTGGAAAATATTTCAGCTTCCAAACATCAGCTTCTCTGAAGCTAACGATGGAGCTGCAGTACGGACCGTCGACTGATCTACGATCCGTCAATCCCGCTCCGTAACTCCATTCTTGGAATCCTAAAAAATCAGGTACTGGAACCCTCGCAGTATTAATCTACGGATCAGCACTACGGTCCGTAGATCCATCTACGGACCGTTAATGGCCATCGTGGTTCCACACTTGGTCAGATTTCCCTGATTTGCCTTCCATGCCTTGGCTGCTGATCTACGACCACCATCTACGGAGCGTCAAAGGACCTACGGTCCGTAGATCATCTCCGTAGATGCCCTTTTCTGCATTTCTTTTAGTTGTGTCTTAAATTCCGCGCCTTAACATCTTTCTTGCAAAATATGACAAAAACACATAAAAACCACTACAAAAAGGCCCTAGACATACACAACTTGTAAGTGAAATGTATTAAAATACCGTTAACTCACGGTATATCAGTTCACTCAAAAGGATTTGAATCTTCGTCAAAGGAAGTGACTTGAGTTGTTGAAGGATTATGACATGAGTGTACTATATCATTCCAGAAAGGCGAATGTGGTGGCAGATGCTCTTAGTCGGTTATAGATGGGTAGTATTGCTCTTGTTGAGGATGATAAGAAGGAGTTAGTTCACAATGTTCATAGATTGGCCTGATTGGGTGTTCGTTTGTTTGATTCTAATGAAGGTGGTGTAGTTGTTTATAATGGTTATGAATCGTCTTTTATATCGTATGTAATATAAGCAAGATCTTGATCCAATTATGGTTGAATTAAAGTAGTTGTTTTCTAAAAAAGCCATTGAGGCTTTCTCCCAAGGGAGAGATAATGTCCTTAAATATCAAGATCGATTATGTGTGTTGAATGTTGATGAGTTAATGAATTATATTTTGACGGAAGCCCATAGTTCTAGGTATTCTATTCACCCGGGAGCCACCAAGATGTACCATGATTCGCGGGAAGTTATTGGTTGAATGGGATGAAGAAGGATATTGCAGAATTTATTGCTAAATGTTTGAATTATCAATAAGTGAAAGTTGAGCATTAGAAACTGGGCAGTTATGCTCAAAACATTAGTACTCCTACATGAAAGTGTGAAGATTTGAATATGGATTTCATTATTGGTTTATTGCGCACTCGTCGACAGTTTGACTCAAATTGGGTCATAGTGGATCGAATGACAAAATCAGATGACTTTCTTCCCTAAGACTTCATTATTCTCAAAATACTATGCCAAGTTTTATATTAGGGAAATGGTAAGGTTTCATGAGGTCTTTTATCCATTATATCTGATCGAGGTGCGTAGTTTTTACATTTGAGTTTTGAAAGTCGTTTCAGAAAGGTCTTGGTAATCAAGTGAAACTTAGAACAACTTTCCATCCTCAGACCAATGGATAAGCTGAGCGTACGATTTAGAATTTGGAGTATATGTTGAGAGCTTGTGTGATTGATTTCAAGGGTAATTGGGATGATTATTTGTCTTTGATTGAGTTTACTTTTAATAATAGTTATTATTCTAGCATTGGGATGTCACCATTTGAGGCTCTTTATGGTAGGAGCTATAGGTCTCCAATCAACTTGTTTGAAGTTGGTGAGGTCACTTTGATTGGGCTCAAGTTGGTGCAAGTGGCTATCGAAAAGGTTTGAATTATTCGTGAGAGGTTGAAAATGGCTCAAAGTTGATAAATGTCCTATTCCGATGTTAGAAGAAGATAAATAGAATTTGATATTGATGATTGGGTCTAGTTGAAAATTTCACCCATGAAGGGTCTGATGAGGTTTGGAAAGAAAGGGAAGCTTAGTCCCTTTTATGTGGGCTCATATCAAACTTTGAGTCTTATTGACAAAGTTGATTATGAACTTGAGTTGCCTAATGATTTAGTATCGATACATCCGGTTTTCCATGTCTCTTTGTTGAAGAAGTGTGTTAGAGATCTGATGTCCATTGCACCTTTGGAAGGTTAGGGAGTTAAAGAGAATTTTTCTTATGACGAGGTTTCGATTGAGATTTTAGACCGGCAAGTTTGGAAGTTGAGAAATAAGGAAGTTTCTTCCATGATGGTTCTTTGGAGGAATCAAATAGTTGAAGGTGTTAATTAGGAGGCCAAAACTGATATGATGTACCGGTATCCTCATATCTTCCCTTCCACTCCTATCCTAGCTTGAGGTATTAGTTCCTCGTGGTTTATTCTATTGGATTGACATGTTTTAGTCATTCTCATTTTTCCGTATGCATGCATGTTCATGAAAAATGATCTTGATGTTATGATTTCGGTTGGAGTGATTCTCCATGGTTATGTGCATTTTAATGAAATTTGTATTCATGTTGGGTTGATAGTTTCTCTCCTATTCTATTCATGATAGATTGAGTCCCATTAAAGGATAAATGTTCCCAAGGTGGAGATATTGTAACATCTGGAATCTAGAAAAAAAGGAAAGAAGGCCAAAGAGGTCTAATGGTTCAATTCCACGAGAATAGTCTACAGTTCGTAGTAAATTCTATAGGTAATAGACCAATCTTGTAGGAAGTGGGAAAAATTATTTTCAAAATAAAGCCAGTTTACGGACTGTAGGAATTTTGACGGTCTGAAGAAATGAGTCGTAAGTTTTTCTCCCCAATCACTCGACCTACAGTTGACCAGTACGGTCCGTAGGTCGCAATTATAGGGCTAATTGACAATTATTTCAAAGGGTGTTTTGGTCGTTTTTTACTCACCTAATTCCTATACTACGTCTTTTTCCCTATAAATATGCCCCTACAACTGATTTTAGTGGTAAATTTACTAATTGTCCTTCATTCCCCCCTAATTCCCAAAGTCCTCTCAAAGGGATTCTCTCCAAGGCTCTTAAGGAATTTCTAGGGTTCTTCATCAATTGCTTGTGGGCATTGAGATTAAGGTATGTAGGTATATCATCAATGGGTTCCATTCACCCATTGAGTCCCAAAGATTTCACAAATTCGTCAGTTTAATTTCCCTAAATTGGTTAGGTTTTCATTAAATCCTCATGGATTCTATTTGTATAGATTAAATTGCTTGATTTTGATCATATGATGATTGTATTCACTTAATTGCATGCTTTCAAATCAATTACATTTGAACCCATGTATTGGTCATGATTTTGACCATGAACCCTAATTAACATGAATTAATAGAAAAGCTATGAATGGATGAATGATGTTTTTCATGAACTTATGCATGATTTATGAAAAGAAAGATTTTATGATTTAGGTTGCTTTAAGATGAGCATCAATGAAATTGTGAGAGGACTTTCTCACATTTTAAAGAATCATGGTTTGGTGTAAGAATTTCTCATGTATGCTTAATTCAAGATTTAATGAGCTACTCAATGATTTTTTTTAGCTTGGATAGGTAACTTAATTGTGCTTTTCCATGGATGATATCTATATATATACTAGTCCCGGACACGTGCATTGCACGTGTGTCCCATACTAAGTTGTGTGGAGTTGTTATAATGATATATATATACTCAACATGTATGCTGCCGATGTATCTCATGCTACTAATACAAGAACTTTGAAAATATTATTATTATTATTATTATTATTATTATTATTATTATTACTACAATTGTGAGAGGTTAATACATATTAAATATTGTAATTATAGATTACATAAAAAGTCGGTTACGAATACAAATATTTATTAGATAAAACTTATTGAAAATGTCAATTACTCGTGTTGGCAGATATAATGGCGAGTGGAGTACTCTTTATTTTGGGATAAATGGAATCATTGTTATTTTATTTAGAAAAAGATAGAGTAAATGAACAAGAAAAAGTAAAAAAAATAATATTATTATTATAACATTTTAATTTATAGTAGAGGCAAAATGGTAATCAAACTTTGAAATCAAAATGGTAATCCAACTGTGAATTTCTAAATTTTAATATAAATTTATATCCCAATTTTAAATTTTAAATGGTGCACACATATCTTAGAACTTTCTTTGATCTATAATTAATACTTTTCCATATAATAAAATTAAAAGCCTAGATATTAAACTCATTAATGACCAATAATAAGCTTTGTGTAACCCATAAAGCAAGTCATCTATGATACAAACTTCTATTTTGTATTTTCTTATAGATGAATATTATCATTCTTTACTAAAAAAAATGAAGAGAATAGTATTACTCAACTCATCAAAGTATCGTGTTGACTAAAATGTCCAGTCACATTTGTATCTTGTAAACAAACCTTTTACAATTTAAGGGCAAATAATACCCGAAAAGAATTAAAAAAATCACTTAAGGAAGTTCAAAATATTAAAAGACATCAAAATATGGAAGCAGAAGAAGAAGAATGACAAATTTGATTTCATATTTATTGTTCCAAAGGCTGACGATGATAACTAAATTTAAAGTTTGTAACTATATCGAGTTGAAAATCGGAAACAAATGATTTATAAAGGATAAAAATCTTGTAATGGAAAAAAGAATGCAAGTGTGAGGAGTTGATGATATATATTGCTAAGCAAGTTTCCACGTTCTGATGAATAAATAACAAATAGTAACTTTCTTATTGTTCGCGTCAAACATATTACTAACATATATACTGTTTCTTCAAAACCTGTATTCAATCTACTTTTCTTTTTTCTGCTGCTTTTGTTTCTTCTTCTTGATTAGCAGCTTCCAGCATTTTTTTGTTATCCCTCATTCACAGCTTCCAACTCTCTTTTCTTCTAATGTTGAATTGTGCAATTCATCCAATCTCATGTGATTAGCATCCATCTTAAATAGTATTAGATAATGACCTTTTAAATTCATTTTTTAATTCCGAAACTGATTCCTACATGAAAATTGACCCCTCATATTCAATTTTTAATTATATATAGTAGAGGCTATTCAAAATTCAAACATTCATTTAATAATTCTTGGTAACATTTTAATTGCCAAAGAATTATGTTTATTTAATTTATATAATCCAATGAATTTGGTCTACATTAAATTACTTTTTCCAACTTTCTTTCTTCTCCACATTCTAGAGATAATGATTAATTGGTGATGTAGAGAATTAATGTTATTTTTGAATGGGAAAAGTTTTTAAAATAATGATTATTATTTAATTAATTAGATATTTAATTATATTGTATTTTATTTTAGGGGCAAAATGGTAATCCAACTTTGAGGTTAGGAGCTTCCCACTTTTAGTAATTTATTATTATTATTATTATTATTATTATTATTATTATTATATGATATATATAACTATATCGTTGGGATTTAGCTTAGCACCGAGAGAACTTTGAGGTTGAGGCTCAAATAGGATAGTCTCTAGTAGAAACCTCTAGTTCTAAACTACATGTCTCCATAAGATTGCCTTAAATGACTTATCTAGTGAATCAATATATAGAATATGATATTATATGAAGTTCTACCTTAGCAAGTAGACTCAGCCTTTTCGATGTGAGAGTTTCATCGGATTCCATGTATAACTCAAATGGTCTATTGTCCGTTAAAGCTAGTATCCCACAAAATGAACTAAGTTACTTTCAAATGTTTTATAAAGCTTCCTTTATGATTTCAAGATGAATTGACCATGTTCATGATTATGATTCTCTTTAAAGGTTTTTACAATGTTTAGCTTGGTCAAGCACATCATGTTTTCGCTTATGTCCCCTTATGATCATGTTTTTTGTTTTCATGCATATCCCTCATACATAGTACATTCCATGTACTAATGCATACTTGTGCCTACACTATTTCACTAATAAATGGATTGACGATTCCTCTCCCTCCGTTCATGACTAGTTTATCATCTTAAAGATTTAAAAACTTGGTTAGTCCTCATACTCTGAGGACTATGTCACCTTTACTACTATTTTTATGTCTTTATGTTTCAAATATTATATTTCATGACCAATCCTTTTGGTACAATATATGGATTGTCAAGAGTATGTTAGATTTACACTTTTAACTATCAAACTCTTTTAGTTATATAAAATGCTTTAGTTTAACTATTACTGATGAGTGCTGATAACGCTCAAATCACCCTTCCAAACAAATTAGGAAGTTGAGTAATCGTAGTCAGTAAAAATCCAATGAAGAGTCAGGGTTGAATCAAACAGGGAACGATGTATCGTGGAGAATTCTTTATCGAGAGATTTGGACTTTAATTAGCTCATTTGGAGTGGTAATGTAATGCCCCTAAATACTAGACCAACTTTCGCATGTCGATAAACCACTGCTTAATTACTACAGTATGTTTTATTCTCATTTTGGGAACTTGAAATTTTGTGATATTTGCAATCTTGCTTGACATAATTGTGATCGTAATTTAAGGTATTGTATGGGGGTATTTAAGTAATTTTCTAATTAGAATTACATATAAATTGAAAGTGTTGGTATTAGGTATATACATATAGGTATATATGTATGCAATTGGGCAGCACATTATTATTTGGGCAGCCAACTTTTAGGGACAACTGTGTATATGATAAGCACCTCTTGTGTTACTATATTTTGACACCTCCTCTTAGGAAATTCGTCTCAGCTGAAGTATAAGTTCCTTAGAACATTATCTACCCTGTTGTTCTTCAAGATCACAAGAGAAAATCTTGGTCCTTTTTGCTGGAAATAGAGTTACACTTTTCTCTTTGGTAAGTAGTAAAACTTGTTTTTAAGCTGGGTAGCGTTTAGTAGATTAAGCATATCTCGTTCTGTAGAACTTTGTTTACTGTGAATAAATATGATTTGGAAAGATAATTCGTATATGTACAACTCTTATGTTTATGTTAACTCTAATTTGGTTGTTATGGATTCGAAATATGGGACGCATCATAGGACAATTTCTATCTATATTCTGAAGTTTGAAATCCTCTATGGACAACTATTAGTGTTTTGAATATATCTTTTGATCCAAAATACATTTTGCGGTGATTCTTGGTTTTATGCAACCTTAAGAGAGGTACCTACATCTTTCATGAAGAATATACAGTCCAGTTTGGCCGTTTGCCATTTCAAATCTTAATTGCGACATGAGGCACTAGGATGGCCAGAATTTACTCGTTTTGGGATCATAGTCGTATTTGTACAGGCTAGGCTTACTGGTGATGATAACCCTAGTTTTACGTCATCATTATTGAGCTTCTAGAAAGTAAATAAGTTATTGAATTCATTTTTTAAGGTTGTATATCCTTGTATACAAGTTGAAAACTTTGATACGCTGCTTGGTCTACGGTTTGACTCGTGGAGTTTTGTTGGACTGTTTATGTGCTAAAGAACTGAGGTTTGTGTATAAACTTGTACTTGTACTCTTTTTACCTGCTGGTATATCTGAAAGTTTATCTTGGTACCTTGGTTACCCCTTGTCGCATTGCATTGTCGTGTTGGTATTCTTTAATACATTAAAGATGCTTGTGTAACTCGCCCACTTGTACGGATTGTTTGATCACTTAGCACTCTTGTTGGGACCTTGTCCTTCTTGTGGCTGTGACTTCATCACTCTTGTCATGCCTCTTGGTTAGGATCATTTGCCATCTTGACTCTGAATTTTTAGTTCGTCTTAACAATTGAAGCTGTCCATTTTAAGTACGAACTAGGAAGCAATTTTTTATATGGTTCTTGGTTCTCTTGATTATTGGGTTTTGACCCTTCTTGATGTAGGGCGTTGATCCTTCTTGATACCTGCTCGTGCTTAGTGTGACGACATGATGTATATATTGGATGAGCCTTGTTATTGAATCTCTTGAAAAGTTGTGCTATGAGCATTCTTGACATTTAGACCTTTATCTATTGAACTTGATACTCCTTGTATATTGTTTACTGATTTTGTTTCGATCGTGCTGCCCTTGACTTGAGAATGATAACTTGTCGAATTTGAGGGCTCCAAACCTATAGTTTTTACACCACTAAGTTATATGCTTAGCGATAGTTGTTTCTATCGTAGGGGCTGTTCGCGATGATTCTTGAAGCTGGCCATTGATGATGGAGATTTTGAAAGCCTTAAGAAAGATCACATTTGCATATAGGCATATATATTTTGTATAACCTTGGGACTTGTACATGATCTTTGTGTTGTATATTTACAGGAGATTTTGAGGGCTGATTTGGTCATGTCACCATGGGTTGTAATATAAGTATGGTTTATACGTTTTTATCTTTTTGGGGTGTGTAAACCCAAGCCTTGTAATATACTAGTTTGCTATATGTCTTGAAAGTTGTGTGAAGCATGAGCCGGCTGATTTCGGTTCTCGAAAGCTTGTAATATTCTTGTTATTTCACCCTCGAGTATGAGGTTATTTCACCATGGGTTGTAATATAAGTCGGTTATTTGCTTAATTTTTTTTATTGGAGTTCGTTATGAATCTAATCCCTCTACTAGATTAAAATCAATATGCCTTCATTAATCGGTTTTGAATGTCGCAAGTACTTAATTACATTTCTTGTTTAAGTAGTGGTATCATTTTGAAAGGGTCGCTACATGTAAGAACAATTTAATGGATGGTACCAACAACTTAATGTAGAGCTTTGTTGTCAATTATCGCAATTAAACTAAAATTTGAATGAAATCAAGAGTTATAAAGCAATCTAGGGGTTTAGGTATTTAAAGCCAATGTCATATAGGAGTAAATGTGTTTCTCTATAGTGATGTGCATACATGAATAGACTAATTCATCTTCAATGACGCTAATATCTTTCGATCTCAAAGCATCTATGCTTAGAATCTCTTTCTGGTGTCATCTAATGCCAATTATGAACAACCCATTACCTTAGTCTATTCCCTCTTTCAAGAATAGGGCAATTAGATCCGACCCATAACCTCTCTTTCAAGCAATTCAAGGACATCAAACCTAAATTTCTAGTATTGAACTAATCACCCACTCCAATTAATATATTTCGAGCATTAAGTGGAGAGCTGAAGTAGGAATTAAGTTTGAAACCTTAACTCTTAAGTTAACCCTAATTAGACTAAATTCATGCATGAAAAACAACAAAACAGAGCATAGCACAATACCCAATATGTTAAATTCAAACCCAACCCCATTAGAGCACTCCTTTATCTTGTGGTTTTATCCACCCATCACAAAAAGTAAAGAAAGTATACCTTCCATGAAAGCAGTCATGGGTAACTTGAAATCAAGAAATTAATAGTAAACCCACTTTGGATTGAACTTCAAATAATCGAATTCAAGAATCAAATTGTAAAACCCCAAGAAGGCTAGAAAAAGTGTTCTAAAAAGTAAAGTGTTCTCATTCAAAACTTTCTCATGAACTTAGTAACTCAACTCTCTAATCCAACTCCCTAAAGACTCTATCATTTGTTCTATTTATATTTTCCCAAAATTTGGCCCAAAATTTCACTTCCCAACCAACTTGGCGACATTAGTCGGGATCGCGTAACTCACTTCTGTGAATCACCCTTCATTCCCCAACTTCCCTTTGTGATTCCCTAAGCTTCAGGTGTTTGAACCTCAGTTGGTGAACTTGATTGAGTCTGCCTTTATCATTCGTCATATCACCGAATACGACCTTAGTTCGTCGTTCGAGCATTAAATCTTTGCCTTGCATACTATCACTTTGGGCGGTGTGCTTCAGATCCACATTTCTCATTTGGTGAATCACTTTTCTACTGGAGTTCGTTGACCTTATTTGGTAAACAAAAGTGCTATGCACTATCAGATTGGGCAAAGTCTAGCTCAATCGACAATCCACCCTTAATACAAAGAGATCAATAATGTTCATTTTGCACTTCTTTTGCATTTTTGGCTATTGTTTCAAGCTTTAGTCCATACCTTGTCCAATTGCCTTCATAGCTGCAAATCATCAATATTTGATTAGAAAAGGACAAAGTTAGGCATTGAGGACATCAATTATTGAGCTAAATGAACCTTAAATGAGTACAAATCTACCACTCATCAACACCCCCAACTTATACCTTTTGCTTCTCCTAAAGTAAATCAAGAATACAATAAGCTCAATAAGGGTGTCTACAACAGTACTTAAAGAGACTTAACATGCAAACGCTGATATACCGTTAGTTTACGGTATTTTTAATACATTTCACTTAAGATTTGTGTGTGTCTAGGGCCATTTTGTATTGGTAATAATGTGTTTTTATCATGTTTGCAGGAAATTAGTTCGGACGTGGAAGTATCGAGACACAACTGAAGAATTGTGCAGAAAAGGGAATCTACAGAAGTGACTTACGGACCGTAGGTCCAGTCACGTTCCGTAGATGGTGAATGTAGATGGACAGGCAAACCTTGAAGGAAAAATCAAGGAATTACCGATCAAGTGTGGAACCACGACTACAAACTACGGACCGTAGGTTGACCTACGGGCCATCCTGCAGCTCCGTCAAATAGTTCAGAGAAGGGGTTCCAGTACCTGATTTCAAAAGTCTAAGTATGAAACTACGGAGGAGGATCCACTGACCGTGGATCGAGTAATGGTCCGTGCTGTTGAGCCATCATTCGGTACTGAGAGTTGGAGTTCCAAGCTTCGGAAAAATTACCTAAGTCCCAATCCATGGAAGGGACCTACAAACCGTATTTTAGTCCATGGTCCATAGGTCAGTTTCGTCAACTGCAACCGCGTCCAAAAATATTATTTCCTTAGTTCATTTCCTTTTTAGTTGGGACTTGTTTTTCTATATATAAGGCATGTAAACCTCATTTTTTAGGTTTAGACCTTATTATTTTAGTTCTAGTTTTTGTCTTTGGAGATTAACTTGAAACTATAGAAATTTTTGATTTCCT
Organism: Solanum piurae; assembly: GCA_029582685.1. Taxonomy (NCBI): domain Eukaryota; kingdom Viridiplantae; phylum Streptophyta; class Magnoliopsida; order Solanales; family Solanaceae; genus Solanum; species Solanum piurae. The sequence goes on from JAJOOO010011011.1 coordinate 10,897, forward strand.
AAGTTTGTTTTGAAGATTTTTGCTTTGAAATTCAAATTGAGATTTCTGGGTTTATTCTTCTCATTACGTAAGTTCATGATTTCTTCATCTAAAAATATGAATTGTGTTCTTGCCATTATGGGTAACTAAATCCACAACTAGGGTAAGTATGAATAGTAACTAAGTAATTCTTGAATAGTGTGATTGCATGCATTGATAATTCTTTCGTTTAGAAGTCTTTTTGGCGGTTGCAAATGTTAGAACTCGCCTTGTTGCTACTTACCGGACCAAGGAGGTAGTTAATACGAAAAGAATTATCAACATAGATTTAGTGTAATACTATCTAATAGTCTAATGTCAATTGGTGCAAGGTTGAAAACTAAGCCATACATTGATGTGATGTCTAATATGAGGTAAGGATTACTATTACTAGGATTACCGCATTATGAGCTTATGGGGAACACGTACACCCTAGTTTCTCTCTCTCATTGATAACAACAAGGTTTGAATCCTGCTCACCTGTTACTTAATTACAATTTAGCATTTGTTTCACAAATCCCCCCCTACTTTACTTACTTGTCTCGGAAATACATTGACTAAACGAATATAATTGTAAGTTAAGTTTATGTCTAAACCATATTCCTCATGGGATCGAACCCAACCTCTAAGTTGGGTTCTTTACTTGATAACGATCGCTTACACTTCTTTAGGGAGGTGTAATTTGAGCGTATCAAATTTTGGCGCCGCTGTGGGGGAATAAGTCTTTTAGATTAAGTTTAACTACATTATTGAACTTTAGTCAAATGTTTCCTAATTTTACTCTTTCCTTTTATTTTTGTTTCTCTCAGGTTCCTACTCTAGTGTATGCCAAGTACACGGAGCCAAAGTGAACCACTTACTCCTTACGATCCAGAATTGAACAGAACTTTGCGAAGAATGAATAACCAAGGAGGCCCAGTCAATCCTATCAGAGGAGATTTAGTTGATGGGGTTGAGTTACAGCCTCCAAGGGTTGGTGATGAGAATAATTAGGTTCAAGGTGAGAATCTACTGGGAGATGCATTAAGGGTACATGATCCACCAGGACCAAGATTGCGTGATAACTATAGGGTCAACTTTAATGCCGCTGAATCTGAAGAACCTCTTATTTTACCCCTTCTACCTTCGGGGAATACATTCGTGGTGACTAGCAGTTTGATGCAGATGCTTATAGCGAGGGGTTTGTTCTCTGGTTTGGCATCGAAAGATCCATATGCGCACATAGCCAAGCTGAGGAGTGTTTGCAAAAGTTGTGTGGTTCAACCGACTTGGACATGAATGTCATTGGATTGAGAGTATTCCCTTTATCATTGACTGGCAATGCTTCTGTGTGGTTTACTGAGCTTTCTTATAACTCAATCTACACATGAGACCAATTAACTGATGTGTTCCTCAGTGTCAAAGAAGATGAACCACGAAGATAAACTCAACAACTTCGTAGCACTACCTGGAGAGTCTGTGAGTAGTTCTTGGGACAGGTTCACTGCATTCATAAGAGGTGTCCTGAATCACCATATTGATGATGAATCGATGAAGGAATACTTCTACCGAGGTCAGGATGACTATAGTAAGGCGGTGCTTGATACTATCGCTGGAGGTTCATATGGTGAGTGCACTTTGGAGAAGATTACTGAGAAACTGGAGAAAATTTCTCGAAACAATAAAGCTTAGAGCACTAGAAAGTCAGATACTGGGAGAAACATATTTGTAGTCTAAGCTACAACTAATCAATCTGTCGATGATATTTGTGAGGAGATGGCTTAGATGAGGACCGAACTGGGGTTGGTGTTGAAGCATGTGAGGGAGGCACTGAAAAGGTAAATGTTGTCAATTATTTGACTAGAAATTCACCACTGATTGAGGATTGTTACTATGAAGAGGATACTTATGTGGTGAATGATCAGACGAGGGGTTTCTAAGCCAACGCCCAAGATTCCAATACGGATAATTTGCGTCAATGTCAAGGAAACCAAGGTCAGAACTATGGCAACTACAACTGAGAGGGTCAATATGTACGAGATGGGAACTATAATCACGACAACAACTACAACCGGAACAACTATGGCAACAGAAATGATCAGGTTGGGCCTTATGTTCCTCCTCAAAATCGGGAATCTGGTAATAGGGAAGATGGATGTAATATGTCACGTATTAAGGATATGATGCAGAAGATGATGAAAAGGTTTGATTCGACTGATGAAAATGTGAAAGTGATGCGAAATGATTTCTCTGGTATTGGTCAAAAAGTTGATGCCCATGTAATGTCAATCAAGCATCTTGAGCAACAAATGACTCAATTGTCTACTATAGTAAACCCACGTCAACCTGGCACACTTCCTAGCAACACTATCCAAAATCCAAAGAATGATAGGCATTGTATGGCAGTCACTACTCGAGGGGGTAAGCAGACCATTAATCCACCGATGTCGTTTGGGGTTGAAGTTGAGGCTAGTAAAAATGATGCTATGATTGAGGTAAATGAAGAGCCCGAGAATGCAATAGAGAAGGAAACAGAGATAACCCAGAAAGTTGTTCCCATGCCTAGACCTCCACATCCTTTCCCACAGAGGTTAGTGAAGAAGACTGAAGAAGGAAAATACCGCAGGTTTATTAGTATGTTGAAGCAACTTTCCATCAATGTGTCTTTGATAAAAGCTTTGGAGCAAATGCCTAGGTATGCAAAGTTTATGAAGGACTTGGTAACTAAGAAGCAGGCCGTGAGTTTTGAAGATGATGATAAGTTGCAACATTGTAGTGCTATTGCTACAAGGTCCCTTGTGCAGAAAAAGGAGGATCCTGGTGCTTTCACTATTCCTTGTACCATTGGGTTGCTACATTTTGCAAAGGCATTGTGCGATTTGGGTGCTAGTATCAATCTGATGCCATTGTCTATTTATATAAAGTTGGGTTTAGGGGTTCCAAAACCGACTGCGATGCGACTGCTTATGGCTGATAGAACTGTGAAGAAGCCCATTGGTGTGCTCCAAAATGTACTAGTGAAAGTGGAGTCTTTTATCTTTTCGGTGGATTTTGTGATACTGGATTGCGATGCTAACTTTGAGGTTCCCATTATCCTTGGGAGACCATTCCTAGCCACTGGGCGCACCTTGGTTGTTATGGAGAAAGGGCAGATGAAGTTCCGATTGAACAATGAAGAGGTAACTTTCAACATTTGTAGATCCATGAAGCAGAGTAGTGAGTTCAAATCGGTATCAGTGATGAATCATACTGTAGAGAGTGGTTCTGAGGTGTCTATTAAAGAGAGGTTGGGTGTTGATGCACTAGCAGCGGTAATGATGAACTTTGAGAGTGATGGTATTGAAGACTATGATGAATTGGTTGCCGCACTTGATAGGTTTGAATTCCATTCAAAACCAAAGAGATTGGAGTTAGACATGAAGAATCGCGACTCTCCACCTGCTAGACCATCTGTCGAAGAGGCTCCAAAATTGGAGCTTAAGGCTCTACCATCATATTTGAGGTATGTATTCTTGGGGAGAGATGGTACTTTACCGGTCATCATTGCGGCAAATTTGAATGTGACACAAGTTGAGGCATTGGTTTCCGTGTTGAAGAGGTTCAAACGGGCTATTGGGTGGACTATTGCAGACATTATTGGGATCCCTCCTGGTATTTGTTCTCATAAAATTCAGCTCATGCCGGATCAGAAGCCTAGTATTGAGCACCAGAGAAGACTAAATCCGCCTATGCAAGAGGTAATTAAGAAGGAAATCATCAAGTGGTTGGATGCTGGAGTTATTTATCCAATTACAGATAGTAGTTGGGTGTCCTGTTCAGTGTGTGCCCAAGAAAGGTCGGATTACTGTGGTACCTAATGAGAGAAATGAGTTTATTCCGATGCGGCCTGTGACTGGATGTCGAGTTTGCATGGACTACCGGAAATTAAATGCTTGGACAGAAAAGGACCACTTTCCTATGTCGTTCATGGATCAAATGTTGGACCGACTTGCGGGTAAGGGTTGGTATTATTTCCTTGATGGTTATTTAGGCTACAATCAGATTTCTATAGCTCCGGAAGACCAAGAGAAGATCACCTTCACTTGCCCTTATGGGACTTTCGCCTTCAAACAAATGCCTTTTAGGTTGTGTAATGCTCCAGCGACCTTCCAGCGTGGTATGATGTCGATATTTTCTGATAAGGTGGAAGACACTATTGAGGTATTTATGGATGATTTCTCTGTGGTAGGTGACTCTTTTGATCGTTGTCTGGATCATTTGGCCGAGGTGCTTAAACGGTGTGAAGAGTGCAATAATCTTGTGCTAAATTGGGAGAAGTGACACTTCATGGTGAAAGAAGGGATAGTTCTGGGTCATCGGAAATCTGAGAAGGGTATTGAGGTTGATAGAGTGAAAGTTGAGGTAATAGAAAAGCTTCCACCACTTATCTTTGTAAAAGGTGTTAGCAAGCAGAGTTCTATAGGAGGTTTATCAAGGATTTCTCCAAAATTGCACACCCTTTGTGCAAATTGCTCGAAAAGAAGTGTAGGTTTGAGTTTGATGATGCTTGTCTGAGAGCATTTGGAGAGTTGAAAGAAAAGCTAGTTTCCGTATCTCTTATTATTTCACCGGATTGGGGGCAACCATTTGAAGTGATGTGTGATGCAAGTGGAGTGGCGCTTGGTGTGGTATTGGGACAGAGGCGAGAGAAGATTCTTCATCCTATTTACTATGCTAGCAAAGCTCTAAATATGGCTAAAAAAGAACTATACAGTAAATTAACACGAGCTTCTTGCAGTGGTTTCCGCATTCGAGAAATTTTGATCCTACTTGCTTGGTACAAAGGTCATTGTGCATACTGACCATTCTACATTGAGGTATTTGATGGCTAAGAAGGATGCAAAACCAAGGTTGATTAGATGGGTGTTGTTGCTGCAAGAGTTCGACTTTGTGGTGAAAGATAGAAAGGGGATAGAAAATTAGGATGCTGATCACTGATGTTTAGAGTTTCTCTATTCACGTAATCAACGACACAACTTCCAGTACGAGTGTCTACGATCGTGTGATAGTATAGGAACCCAACCAAGGGTTGGGGTTGGTCCTAAGGGAGTGGTCTTGAGAATTAATAGAAAAATAAAATTTAGTTCTAACTAGTTATAGCTAAAGACATTAACGATTAAAAAATATTGTAAATAAAAAAGGGGACACAAAAGTGTCAAATATCAATGGGAGTTTTGTCACTACTAATTAAAAAACATAAAAAACAACAAGAAATCAAGTATGGGGAAGAGTTCTTGGGTTGTGACCGCAATACAAGTTGAGATAAATAGTTGGGTACATGCTTTCGATAGGAAATTTGTAAGATAATAGTGACTAGGCAAAGGTTTAGATGGAAATAGGTTCCATCTCGGGCAACTTACCCCGTTTCAAATGCGTTCCTCTCGGACATCCATTTGCTGGATGAAGACCAACCTACGCCTTACCCTACTCACTCTCTCGAGCTGAGTGTTAGGATATGGGACTATGGCTCACCCTCTCGAGTTGAACCTCATGTCGACCCACTCCTTAGGCCATCAGTCTAGTGGTCTTGGTTTCGCGACCTCCCTCTCGGGCAAGCCGAAAACACATGGGTGGCTTTGTATTTGCAAATACAAACCCATTAAATTAAACCACAACCACTAGGTGAAATCACCATTAAAATACATCTAACCTATCAGCAAGCAAGACCCAACAATAATATCAACACATATTTGCTAAATCATACCCCAAGAATGGGGGGTTTTGCCACACATCAAGAGATAGAAATTTATACCTTCAATGATGTTGAAATCAAATGGGTATAGAGAAATAAGTCTTGATTTGAGCAAAGAAGGAATAATCCAAGAGACCCACTTCCAAATTGAAAGAGGTGAAACCCTTTTCTTCTTCAAGTCTTCAAACCCTTCCAAACTTGAGAGTAAAATAAAATAGTACTTAATCCAAAATCTGATAATAAAAATATGATACTAAAATCTGATACTAAGCTATAACTCTCAATGAGTATTTATAGTTTTCGAAAATCTGTGCTGTGGTGGATCAATCGGCAACATTAGTCGGAATCACCGATCTATTTGGTGATTCACCCTTTCGTGTAGTTCATCGCCTTCTTGCACCATCCTTCGGCATCATCGTGCTCTGGGTCATTGGGCGACATAGTACTGCTTTGTGAAACTTCTCGGCGATGCGCCGACTGCTCTCTTTTTCCGTCGACTTGATCATTTCCTTCAGGGCTCAGCACACTCAAACAAAAGGCGAAGTGAGACCCTTCGGCAATTCGCCAAGTGAATTCGGCGATCCTCAGGCCTTCATTTCCTCGTTCTTTTCAACCTTTTCATTCCTTTTTGCGAAGTAGTGTCCATGCATTCCTTCAAACTTCAAATACCTGAAACTTAAAAGTTTTCAACAGATATTGAGATAAAATAAGAATTTGAGGACACAATTTTTATTAAAATAAAGCCCTAAATGAGTCCAATTTGTGGACTCATCAACACCCCCCAACTTAAACTTTTGCTTGTCCTCAAGCAAACTCAAGTTCAGTCGTTCAGAAAGGATTTGTAAAATAGTGCTACGCAAGACTCAATCATGAACATACACAACAAGACTCAGACTACTTATGCAAAGATCAATTGTGTACCTAAAGATTCAAGTTGTGACACACCAATATCAAAGATTCTCATGCTCGCAATACTTGCTACTAATGCAAGTTCAAGCTCAACAGAAGTATCTAAATGCCCTCACACAAAGAATGATTCCATATTCACACACAAAAGTTAATCAATTTAAGACCAGGAATATGATGCAATGCTCACACTCAAAAAGAGGAACACAATGCATGTACACCCATAGGTTTGCCCTTATTTTCCAATCGACTTTTGATTCGGCTTACTCAAGATCAAAAAGGTCTTTTCAAGGATTGTAATGGGGATGAGTGCAAAGGTATGGTCATTTCAGCTCAGTGACTTCTTCTTCCTCGTGAGATGTGGTGTTCTCAAAACGTCCTTTTCCTTTCCCTTATCACTTTTTCTTCTAGTGCTTCGAAGTCATCCTCTCATTCACTCTCCATGTATTGCTTGGAAACCTAACTCCTTTTGCACCTTTATTAAAAAATTATATATATATACATTTTATCTTTTTTGTTTTTTTTAGAAGGGTTTCCATTTTGTTTTGCAATACCATGGGTTAGAGAGACTTTTTCTTGCACTTCTTGACTTCGCCTTTTCCTTTTCACCACACCCCCAACTTAGGCTTTTGGCCTAAGTTGTCTATTCCCTAAACGACAAATCAAGAGGATTATAGGTAGTGGGTCAAGTAAGGTCTAAGATTCATCACGTTTCTTCCAAAGAAAGGTAAGGCTCAAGGGGTCTTCAATATAATTTCACACGCTCACGGGGAGGTCACAAAAGAGGTATATGTCATATTTGGCTCACACTCTTTAAAGTTGCCTAAGATCATCTCAAGAGTACACCATTCTAAATCAATCAGACTAACGGGGTAAATTCTAGGTTTATTCATGCGTAGTTCAAAGTAAGCTATTCACACAAGACATTTACACTTAAGTCAAACAAGACTACACACTTTTGCTAGTGTGAAATGGTCATTACAAGAGAATCAATTCGATAAATGGCTAATCACAACCAGATGCAAAGAGTTCACATATTGTCTATGCAATTTCATTTGGTCTCGTTGTAGCCACACATTCATGTTCATTCGATTGGGAGCACTTTTCAAGTCATCAGTATTGATCGGAATCGAGACTTAAAATTTGCAAAAGAACAGCCAGTTTCAACACAAGCGGTGGCAAAAATTTTCAAAAAACAATTTTTTTTCAGAAAGGTCAAAATTTAAGGGTCAAAATCTGCATCAATTAAAATAAAAAAGAGGATCCATGAGCTCAAACATCCACGAAAGGCAATATATAACACAATTAAAAACAAAACAACCCAAATGTAAATACAAATAACACACAAAATGTGAGCCTCACCCCACCACAAATAAAAGCAATTTTTCCTCAAATGCAATTAACACATAATCCGAAAGGCAAAATAAAGAAAGACAGAGAGGGAGGTAAAGAGGGGATCCTGGGTAAGTGGTCGCTCTATCTGTCTGGGTATCAGTGCCCAGAGTGACTTCCAGAAGGACCAGCTCCACTGGATCCAACAACAAGAGTCTTTGCCAAAGAGGCTTGCACATCAACATCTATCATGATTTCTTCAGTCTCGGCTATGTCGTCTGTTGCAGGTCCCTCAATCATATCTTCGTCAGTCTCTTCCTCTGAGTCAAGGTTGAATATATGCTTTGCTATATCTCCATGTCCAGTGGCGGTCTGAGGCATTGCAGACATATCTGGAGTCTCCTTTGTTCCAAAGATCATGGACACATCGGTGAAATTCAGATGGTTTATATCTTTTCGCAGCTCAACAATGGCAGCCTTTAAAACTGTTACCTCATTTGTGGCCCCTTAGTTATGCTCTCACACTGCTATCCTGGCTGCTAGTGCGTTAATGATATTGTTCAATGGTGTCACAACATCAGCTAGGGCAATCTGGATCATGCTTGGAACATAGGCCTGTAGATTCGCAGCCCGACGTTCAGCAGAAAAAGAGAGATGTCCCATCCGGAATAGGGAAGCATGGGTGAGTAGAGGCCGGGAAATAGTAGTAACAACATTAGGTCTGGGAAACCTTGCAGCAGCGGAAGGATCTGGGTGTGCCTCTGCAAGTGATGATTCTGTGCTTCCTGACTCCAGTAATGATGCCTTCTTCCTTTTTTCTTGATCCTTAAGGTACTTGACTTCGATCCTATGAATATCAGTAGAGGCTGTGGGCATCATTTCCATATCTCTTTTGGCATCTCTAGGTACCCGAGCTTGTTTGCATAATGTTGTGATGAATACTGGGAACGGAAGTGAGGTTTTACTCTTCCTTGCACGCAGGAGTATCTCTGACGCGATGAATTCTCTCAAGTTTATCCATATTTCCTCTATGATGCAATCCAGGAAAGCTTCCTTGGCAAGGCAAAGAATCGACTCATTCTGGGATGGCATGATAGTGTTGCTGATGAAACTAAACCAGAACCTTGCTATTATGTTTAGCTCTTTATTTTAAATTTGAGCTCCTTCTGCCAACCATTTTGGAGTCTTGTCTGAAATTAGTGGGGCTAACCATTTTTTCATCTCATCCATTTTCTTTGTTTTGATCAAGTGCTGTCAGTGATCTCCAATATTCTTGGACATGCCCAAAACTATGTTAATCGCCTCACTATCACACTTCACCCTCCTACCTCTAACAACCACATAGTCTACTTCTTTGAAGGTTGCTGCCAGTTACTTTTTCTGGGGTGTTAGTGCACTATATGCACTATAGAACTCTCTTACCCAGTTTGGAATATAAGAACAGCGGGGCTTTGTAAAAACTTGGAATTTATGGTATCTCAGGCATTCCATTATCTCTGGGTGTCTGTCTATAACTCCATCTATGGACAACCACTTTTCCTCCAGAATTGTTCTCAGTCCCTCAGCTTTTACTTGATTTGTTGAGTTAGGTGGAGGACTCTGTACTGGAGGCGCTAATACCATTACCTTCTCTGGAGTTGGGGATGTAGGAGTGGTAGGCTGGGTATTTCTGATCCTGGATGGATCATTCAACTTCTTAGTTCGTCGCTCAGCCCTCAGTGCAATTAATAGATCATCCTCATCAGAACCTACATTTTCACTTTCAAATTGGTTGGGTCATTTCTGTTAAAGCCATCACTGTCAGTGCTTGCATCTGATAGCTCAAGGATCTTGTCCTTTCCCTTGCCTGTCCCACTAAATTTGGAAAGTTTGGCAACTTTGCTTCTGGATGCAGCTGCATCCTCGTTGATTTTAATCCCTTTTGTTTTACTTTGGGGTGACCTGCTTTCCTATGTAACTTTAGTTCTAGCCATTTCTGCAAGGAATTTGGGAAGAAGTTAGACCAACTAACTCAAATTCATAGGAACACAAGTGCAGACTATCTCGCCGAATAGGTCGGGGAATCGCCTAATAGGTCGCCGAATCGCCTAATTGCTTTGATGAATAGTGCTTTATTCGCTGAAAATTACAGTGCAATAAAGGAAAGAGGTGCAGACAAGGGGTCATCGAGGACACTTTTGGTGATTCACCGAATGCTTTTGGTGATCTAAGATTTTTCGCCGGAAGCTACAGAATCCATGTCTCAAATAGCATGAAATTAAAAGTGAGATAGGGTCAATAACCGAACCGCTGAGTGCTTTGGCAAGCTCGACCTAACTCGCCAATCACCCCATTGTGCCTATTTCCCATCTATCTTCTTGATTTCAACCCGCAACTCCCGAAAACAAAATCAAAACATGCATTGGATCAGTCAAGCTTACAGTTGCTCAACTTAAACGGTATGCAGGAGCACCTCATAAAAATTCATTCATGCTAACTCATCAGAACGGGATTCCCAAAAGCAGAATTGTTGGATTAGCAGATCAAAATAGGCACTTGAATAGTCTAAAATTGTCATAAAGGCATAGTACACAACATGGTATAAAATTGCTTGCAATGAGAGTATACTTATCACAATTAAATGCAGGTTGTTGAGGACTAACCTTTTAGGTAGATCAAGTCAAAGTTGTGATGTTAGGCAGCAGATTAGTATATATCCAGGCACTACTAAATCAACTAAAATACTCAAGAGATACGGAATTTTTTGAAAATACTAAGCAGGTGCGATTTTGCGAAAATTGAGAGTGAGAGAATGTGAAAAAGGTTGAAAGTCCAAACATGTGGCCATATAAAAACCATCAAGATCTCACCCATTCGGCGATATTAGTTCCTTTCGATATGATATTCGGTGATTCGCCAAATGTTTATCTACCTCGCCGAGTTTTATAGGATCTTCAGTTGAGGTGAGGATCCAAACGGCGGTCTTTGTCGAGGTCGCCGATCTAGTCGGCGATTTGCCAATATGGCATGTGTAATTCATCCTGTACTTTTTACAAACTTTCCATGCCTAATACTACAAAAGTAAGACACCTTTATTTCAATCATAACATACTACAAATATTTAAGGGTTTTGGGTTGCCTCCCAAACAACGCCTTAGTTAACGTCGTGGCACGACGTAAATCAGTACTCAAACTCCACTTGTGGGGTTAGCCTTAGGATCACCAGGCAATCCCTTGATTTGTTTCGGGTGTAAATTTGGTGACACATAACCCATGACGTATTCTAGTAGCTGGACAACTCTGGAATGGGACCAAAGCATCCACTTCATTCCTTCAATGTCTTCCTTCATTTCTTTCATCTCTCTATCTTGCTCATTCACCTTGTGGAGAATGATTGATAGCTTTCCCTCAATACTTTTAACCTCATTGCCCTTGAGACTTCTTCGCTCATGAGGGGGGATATGTTTATCCTTCCTCTTACACTGGAACTCGATCTTCACCATCTTTTTGGCCAACTTATCTATCTGAGTCATTAGGGCGGCCAACATGAAGTCCTTTTCTAGTTCTTGATTCATCTCAGCCATTTGATTAAGCAGTTGAGCTACTATCACATATGGTTGTTTTGTGATGCCTCCCAGAAAAAGTTGGTCGACCAACCTTTTGTTTCCAAGACCAAGACTTCTGTAGAAACAGTCAAGGAGAGTTATGTCGGGAATGTCATGATTTGGGCATTGATTGGCTAGTTCATTAAATCTCGCCAATGATTTGTGGATCTGTTCACCTTCCACTTTCTTGAAGTGAGGATACGATCCCGGAACATCATTACCTCTAATGGGGGAAACTTCATAGGCTCCCGAGTACATCTTGTCAAGATCACTTCCTCTGTTTGGATACAAACAAACCAACAAAAAAAAAACTAAAAATTAAGTGAGTAAACTACAGCTAAGAAGAACAAATATTCTACTAATCCAAAGATTCTCAAAGAACACCACTCCTCAGCAACGACGCCATTTTGATGTTTAAAATTTCTCTATTTACGTAATCAACGACACAACTTCCAGTACGAGTGTCTACGATCGTGTGATAGTATAGTAACCCAACCAAGGGTTGGGGTCATGTCCCAAGGGAGTGGTCTTGAGAATTAATAGAAAAATAAAATTTAGGTCTAACTAGTCGTAGCTAAAGACATTAACGATTAAAAACATTGTAAATCAAAAGGGGGACACAAAAGTGTCAAATATCAATGGGATTTTTGTCAGTAGTAATTAAAAAAAAACAAAAATAACAAGAAATCAAGTATGGGGAAGAATTCTTGGGTTGTGACCACAATACAAGTTGAGATAAATAGTTGGGTACATGCTTTCGATAGGAAATTTGTAAGATAATAGTTACTAGGCGATGCTTTAGATGGAAATAAGTTCCATCTCGGGCAACTTACCCCATTTCAAATGCGTTCCTCTCGAACACCCATTTGGCGCATGAAGACTAGCCTACGCCTTACCCCACTCACTCTCTCGAGTTGAGTGTAAGGATATGGGACTAGGGCTCACCCTCTCGGGATGAACCTCATGTCGACTCACTCCTTAGGCCATCAGTCTAATGATCTTGGTTTCGCGACCTCCCTCTCGGGCAAGCCGGAAACACATGGGTGACTTTGTATTTTCAACTACAAACCCATTAAATTAAACCACAACCACTAGGTGAAATCACCATTAAAATACATCTAACCTATCAGCAAGCAAGACCCAACAATAATATCAACACATATTTGCTAAATCA
>JAJOOO010011012.1:0-38882 GCA_029582685.1 Solanum piurae
ATAATAAAAACGTTTATTAATTGAATTAGTTGGCAGATGTAGATTTGATTGAGTTGGTTGGTGTTAATAAATAGAGTGTTTTTGTAAAAGATAAAAGTGTGGTGTAAAATTTGAATTTTTAAAACTTCCCAAATAATGAGATTTGGCCCAAATACTAGAAAAAACTAGTATTTGGGAATTTGGGTTATTTGCCAAAAAAATTTGCCAAATAATGAAAAAGTGTATGGACAAACAATATTTGCCAAGTTTTTTCCCAAGTTTTACTTGGGAAATCTATGGCCAAACGGGCCCTTAGTAACTCACCTCCAAATCATTCACCACGACAAGAGGGAGTTGCTCAGATGGTAAAAGAGCAAAAATGAAAACTCGTGAAAAAATAGGGTGATAAAAAAAATCACTAACTCGAGACCCCTAATAACTCACCTTCAAACCAACCACCGCCTACCCAAAATCGAAAAAAAAAAAAAGAGTTAGCTTTCTCGAGTCGAAGTAAATGTCTTATTTGGCCCCACACTGATTATTTTTGCTTAGTCCTTTTCCCATAGATACCCTTTGTTTGTATATCCCCTGCAAAAAAAAAACTGATTTTGCCGTGTTCCCCTTCTCACTGATTCTCTCTTTTCTCCTCGGGATTCTCACCAAATCCGACCGCCGTCTACGGTGGCCCTCAGCTCACCCTCCGCCGTTACTTAATGCAGTAATGAAAATCAAAAACCAATTCAAGTAACGTAAGAATAATTAGTTTAAAATTGACATTATTATATTTTCATTTCATATTTTTGTCATTTTCTTGCCGTTTGTCACCAGCTCAGTTTCTCCTCTTTCTGTGTATATATATATTATAATTTTTGCTGTCACTTCTACAGAGCAACAACTCCACCGATTTTTTTTTATCTGAAAATTTCCAGTGATGGGTTTGGTGATGAATGTGGTAGCAATAGCCCTAGCTGCTGGGCACAAAACGAAGAGACCCTTTGGTGTTGATGATCAGGATATTGAATTTGGAAACCCATGGTGGTTTGTTTATGCGGGTGTGTCTTGTTTTCTCGTGCTTTTTGCTGGAATTATGTCCGGACTTACGTTGGGGTTGATGTCAATGGGACTTGTTGAGCTTGAAATTCTTCAAAGGAGTGGTACTATAACTGAGAAGAAACAAGCAGGTTTGTCAATTGATTTTGATTTTGATTGAAATCTCGATTTTTTTTCATGTGGGGTTATTGATTCAAGAAATTGATGGGTTTTTTTTTTGTTTGTTTAATTCAGCTACTATTTTACCTGTTGTTCAAAAGCAGCATCAGCTTCTTGTAACTTTGCTTTTGTGTAATGCGGCTGCAATGGAGGTGAGTAGTTGGGGGGTAAAGTCTTAATCATAACAAGGACATGCACGGGTTTCTCATAATTTGATCAGCTTTCTTTATCAAGTTCACTGTTACTTACTGTATAAATGTTTCCAATAGGAGTAGTATAACGAAGTACAATAACAACTGTCTTAGTCCCAAACAAGTTGTGATTGGGTATGTGAATCCTCATTCACCATGATACCGGTAAAAATGAAAGTAAAAAGTAATTTTTATATAAATAGTAGTAGTAATAACAATATTAAAAATTGCAATAGGTTCAAAATCAACGCGACATGACTAAAACCCATTCTCAACTAGTAGATATTACTTATATGAACCACATATAATACAAAATTTACAAATATTTATTTTTGGCTCTTGCCTGCAATGTGTAGTGGTGCAGTTTCGATCAATAACATTTATTAAGTGATACAATTTCTGTTATGATCATGGACTTTGCAGGCTCTTCCAATATACTTAGACAAAATTTTCCATCCTGTTGTTGCTGTCATTCTCTCTGTGACTTTTGTTTTAGCTTTTGGTGAGGTAATATACTTCCATCCACTGTATAACTGCTAGATATGTACTCTTGAACTGGGAACTGCAACAATGTCATTGCTTTTGCTTGCTAATTCAGATTATTCCACAAGCGATATGCTCCCGATATGGGCTTGCTGTAGGTGCGAACTTTGTCTGGCTTGTTCGTGTTCTTATGATCATTTGCTATCCCATTTCTTACCCGATTGGAAAGGTAATTTTTGTTTCTCTTGGGTCTCTACTAGCACTTGGTGTGTCGTCTATTCCTCTATTCCTATTTGATCTTGCTGCAACTTATTTTGGACAGTATTCGGATGTTACCATCTATGGTCATAGTGGTCAAAGTTGAAAGTACTGTATAGGAAATGTAATACTTTTGTTTTGGGTATCAAGAGTTTGTTTGTCCTGCACGTCAGAACAAATGATATTTCTATCCTTTACAACTGAGTTTTTATTAGTATTGCATGTGGATCTCTATCCAAAAAAAGAAAAGCAAATTGGATGTAGATCTCCTTCTTCATAGGCAGTAGTGTACTGGTTCATTACTTTGGACTAATCTGTACAGGCAGACTTGAAATCTTATATTACTGTGGCTAGAAAACCAATCAAGGTTTTCACTACACTTGATATATGGTCTCTAATTCAAGGAGTTCATGCAGTCAATACTGTTGTTTACAATTTAAAGACTTCTTTGTGAAGTCCTGACATTTAAATATTCAAATTGACATGGCTTAGGTTCTTGATGCTGTGTTGGGACATCATAATGCTTTGTTCAGACGAGCTCAGTTGAAGGCCCTTGTTTCTATCCATGGTATAGAGGTAATCCCTCTAAATTAGTGGTCATTTTCAGAAGACTGGAGTTGATTTAGCTACCACTATTAGGTGGCAGTTTTCTCTAGTATGCTACCTTAATAAGTGACTTAACATTGTTATAATAACACTCCATTTTTCTAAGTTTAGGCTGGTAAAGGTGGTGAACTCACACATGATGAAACTACTATTATTCGCGGAGCACTGGATTTGGCAACAAAGGTATGCAACAGTATTCTCCACTTTGCTTGTCAGTTCTTTTCCTTGTTCTCCTTTTTTCTTTTTGATCTAGCATATCTTTTGATAAAGTATCTGCTTCTGGCACAAGAAGGCTTAGCAAAAGATGATATAACCTTCTGCCCTTTCTTAGAGTAGTTTTGCTTCAAAATGCTACTCCCTTTGTTTCAATTTATATATCTGTTACAACCCACACTACCCCCTAGACGTGACATGATGATAGGACCCCGAGAGACCCTAAACAAGCCACTTGTCATAAGCATGACACTAAGATAACAACATAACTGAAATGAGCATAAAAGTGGAAAAGTAAAGTCCAAAACATCAACTCTTGACAATACCAAATAGAGTATGACGACTTCATAGGCGGAAAACATACTATGTCTGACAACAAGTCTCTACTAATGATAGGTGTGGCTAGGACAAGCCCTAGCTCACAAAATAGTCTGAAAACTAAGATGACTGGATGAACACAAAACTGATAAAGTAGCCATGCCCTCGAACCATGAGGACTCAAACACTGATCAATCCACTACCCACAGCCGGATGGAGGAACGTCAGAACTCAGAACCTATATTATGAGACAATATAGGCATAAGGGATATATGCATCAGTACTCGGAATGTATTGAATATGGGGAAAATGCATAAGTAAAAACATGAAGCATGCAAGTTTAAAATGTGATAATGCATGACCAAGTAAAACATATCAAATCTAGATAAGTTAAATTCATAAATCATAGAACAAGGTCAATGCAATATTTGAGAATCATAACATAAGCTTAAATCATAGTCTTTTGAGGAAGTCATAAATTGTTTGAGAAAACTAAATTCTTGTGTGGGATGTGTACTTTAACCGACATAAACCATGTGAGCTATAACATGGTGTTCGGTGCAACTACTTCCACATCGAAAAGAGAGTGTCCTACTTGCCAAGGTAAGGAACATATTCTTAAGCTTAGGTGGATCCACTAGCTAATGTCTTTCTAAGACAAAGTCCTAGGGGGGCACGTAGTTATGAGACCAGGGGATTGCTACAATAGAACTCCGCCTCTACTAACCGGTGAGCTTCCATCCCAATGTCTACTCGGTGCTAAGTAAACTCCCAACCGAAACGTACATAATAATATCATAATCATAAATAGTTGGAATGGTAAGAATCTAGTAATACCAACCCAATCATAAACTTCATATCATAGAATAACCCCTTTCAAAATCATGATTTCATAATATATTCATAAAGACACTTATTTAAAGCATCTAAATAATGATTATCTTTCATAATGAGTATACTTCGATTGGAAGCAACCTTTTCATAAAAAACATGTTGATTCTTTATCTAAAAGCATCCTTGATCCATAAAATTCGATTTATGGATTTTTTTCATAATGAGTATACTTCGATTTATCAGAGGAACATAAAATTAGGATTTTTTTTCACAAAAAACCTACCAACACTAATTTTGAAGGGAAAAAAAACTACCGATTTTTTCCACTTTTTCTCTTATCATATATTTTCCTCTTTTCCTTTTACCATATATTTTAGGACTCTTTTTTACGTACACAAGGAAAAAAAACCTATCAACATCAATTCTCCATATATTGTCAACATTTTTAAGGACCTTCATACTTTTTATATAACTAGTTTCTCGTTACATGTATTACACGTGTATATTAAATTATGTATATCTTAACAGTACATGGAAGAAGTGGCCGTTTCAAAGCAATGATTAAGAGAAAGTGACAAATTCAAGTTCTTCTTTCCTTACTTATTCTTTAATTAGCAACCATTTATGGTTCATAAAATTTACTATCTATAAGTATTAAGATAGATGGTAATGACCTTATATATATATATATATATATATATATATATATATATATTATGTGTGTTGCATCTATGTTATGATTAGACATACCTAAATTAAAGTTCTTTTTGATAGTTCTTTCTCTTACCAAGGAAAATTTATTTGATGATATACAGTTTTGTATCACAAGGATAGTAGTACCTCAAATTCCGTTGAACTTCGAACTCACTCAGCGACTGCAAATCACACTTAAGTTTTTAAAGAAAAATAAGGGTAGAAAAACTTAGAAATTTCGTAGTTTAAAAATGAGAGGAAATCCCTCTATTTATAGCGAATAAAGGGTAGTCTGAACATGTGATTTAGAAATTTTGTAGTTTAAAAATGAGAGGAAATCTCTCTATTTTATAGCAAACAAAGGGTAGTATGAACATGTGATTTTCTAGTTGGGGGTATTATCATAAATTTAACATTCAGGTTAGGGAGTTCATGCTTTTAAGGTATTATAGAATTATATATTATAGATAGATAGATAGATAGATAGATATAGATAGATAGATCATAGATTTAAGACCACAAAATTCAAAAGTATTCCTTTCTTTCTTAAACTCGATGCTTGGTCAAACTAAGACACATTAAATAAAATGAGATAGAGGGAGTAATAAATAAATAGTCAGCAACTTCTCGCATAGGCTACTGATATCATGTTACCAACCAAACTAATGTTTCTTCTGTCTTTTAGTAACTTCAGTCAGGCATGTTTTCACAACTTCTAAGAACAATGGTCTAAGCTTTCTCAGATTTGTGCAGACTGCAGCAGTGGCTATGACGCCTATCGAATCAACCTTTTCCCTGGATGTCAATTCAAAGTTGGACTGGTGAGATTATGATAGACTGGTCCATTTTATTTTTTAAATTGGTCTGGATACCCATCTAGATTGAATGATTCAAAGAACCTATTCCAGTTGATTTTTAAGCCTTAAAATCTCCCCAACAAAGGCCAGTCAGAGTGATCTTGCTTCTATTCTCATGCAACAATTAAAAGAAGGCAATTACAAATTAATCATATTGGGGGTGAGAATGAATTTCGTATATGAAATGACTCTTGTTCTGATGCTTTGTGCACCCTTCCCGGGACCCTGCCAACACGGGATGCTTTATGCACTGGGCTGCCCTTTACTCTTTGTTCAGACAAGTTCCATTTGTGCTACGTGTATGCCTCTCCTTCGTAAAATTTCTTTTCCATATTTGAATGGTACATTGAGAAGGAGTAGAAGAATTCTGTTCTATCTCCTTTGTTGCTTAGTCCTACATTTTTCATGGGCTATTCATCTTATTTCTTTAAAATATAGAGAGTGCTAAGAAAATCTAAGCAGTTTTAATCTTCTAGAGAGTGAACGACTGAAATTTTTACTGTTGCATGAACTCCAAATGTCCATTTTCTTTTTTAAATTGGCCTGGATACCCATCTAGAATGAATGACACAAAGAACCCATTCCTGTTGATTTTTAAGCCTTAAAGTCTCCCCAACGAAGGCCAGCCAGAGTGATCTTGCTTCTATTCTCATGCAACAATTAAAAGAAGGCAATTACAAACTAATCATATTGGGGTGAGAATGAATTTCATATATGAAATGACTTGTTCTGACTCTTTGTGCACCCTTCCTGGAACCCTGCCAACACGGGATGCTTTGTGCACTGGGCTGCCCTTACTCTTTGTTCAGACGAGTTCTATTTGTGATACGTTTATGTCTCTCCTCCTTCGTAAAATTTCTTTTCCGTATTTGAATGGTACATTGAGAAGGAATAGAAGAATTCTGTTCTACCTCCTTTGTTGCTAAGTTCTGCATTTTTCATGGGCTATTCGTCTTATTCCTTTAAAATATTGAGAGTGCTAAGAAAATCTAAGCAGTTTTAATCTTCTAGAGAGTGAGCGACTGAAGTTTCAAGAGAGGATTATAACTTTCATAGAGATCAGCTTAAGAAACTGTGATCACTTTCAAGCTTGAGCTACTCTTGCTCTTTTTGGTCCTTGACAACCCCAATCCCCCCCCCCCCCAAAAAAAAAACCCCAAACACACAATCAATGTTTGTGGCAAGAGATGTACAGATTTCTTTATTTAACAAGCTCATCTATTCAGGGAAGCGATTGGGAAAATCCTAGCACGAGGTCATAGCCGTGTTCCTGTTTATTCTGAACATCCAAAGAATATTATCGGACTTCTACTGGTTTGTGGGAAATTTGATCTCAAAATATTTCATTGTGTATGTTTCCCTTGGTGATTTAATGAAGCATCCGCTTCCCTTTTGCTTCTATATGGGACAGGTAAAGAGTCTTCTTACAGTACGAGCAGAAACAGAGACCCCCGTTAGTGCTGTTTCCATCAGGAGAATGCCTAGGTACGTTATGTGTTAATTTTTGACGTAGACTACACTGAGAATATAAGTTCTCATACATAGTGTTTCAGGGTACCAGAGGATATGCCTTTGTATGATATTCTCAATGAATTTCAAAAGGGAAGCAGTCACATGGCAGCTGTAGAGAAAGTAAGCAAGAAAGACTGCAACCTTGTTTCTGATCGAGCTGGTGTCAAAGGTGGAGAAAACAAATTTTGTAATGGGGACTCACAGTTAACTACACCATTCCTGTGCAAGAATGATGAAAAATCAGACACTGTTACTATAAATATCGATAAGGTCTCGTTGCAGAATCAAGAAATTAAATTCCCGTCGTTGCATCAAAATGGTGTTACGACAAATAACTCAACATATTTAGCAGAAGATATTGAAGAGGGGGAAGTCATTGGCATCATTACTCTGGAAGATGTTTTTGAGGAACTCCTGCAGGTAATCTGTTTCTTCACTGTCTTTCCCAATGTGTTACCTTATGTATCAGTTCGTATGGGTTTTATTTTAGTGCTTGCAACTCATTGCAAGTTTCCAAGTGGGGATTTTGAACATCCTGTTGACTAACTTCCAAAATTAATTCAAATTCATTATCCAATTAGACTTATATCTTCCTTTTACTGAATGCCTTTTGCTTCAGCTTTTATCATTTTCAATAACTGAAACCACATTCTACTCATGACTGGATTCATCATGGATGCAGGAGGAAATTGTGGACGAGACTGACGTATATGTAGATGTTCATAAAAGGTCTTGAGAACCGACTTGACTTCTAAATTGTCTGTTTTTTGTTGATAATCATGGCTCGCTATTATAATTATTCCTAGTGACATTGTTGTAAGATTCTAAGTTGTTGACTTTCATCCTGGTACAATCTGTACTTCAGAATATGTGTAGCTGCTGCTTCATCAGTTGCTCGGGCACCTTCTGCTAGGAAATTGACAGGTCAAAAGGCTTCAGTGAGTCTCAAACAATTTCTTCTGATATTTCCTATGTAGAAATGAAGTGCTTTTGCATGTTGAAATCTCTATCATACTCGCTTGTGTTGTGTGGTTTTATTAGCAAGGTCAAAGATAATACTATACTGCTGTGATGTCGTAAGTCTTATTCATAGTGTTTCATAATTTGATATTAAAACAGGAATTTTTAAATTAAAAGTGTATTTATTTCTGTTTCCTCAGACTAATCTGGTTGTTGCTGCATAATATTCATGCTTTTGTAAGTTATGATGGGGTGAAACAAAATTTGTCACCCAATCATCCTGGTAGCTTAGGAGCCAATTTGCTTGGTACATGAGTGTCTTTCTTTCACTATTTGAGGCCTACAAACTTTTTCTGGATCTTTGACCATTGAGTCAATTATGACTTTTTCTGGATCCTGGTAGCTTAGTGCTTGAGCATAATGAATATCAAATATACTGTTTTGCCTTTTATGTCTAAATTGATTGTCATTCTGTATGTTGATAGAAGCTGATAGAGACAGGGTATTTTGTCAGATAGTGTAATTTTAAGGATGTTAGGCTATAAGATTTCGATGTTAACCCAGTGAAAAAGGAAATATTTCTGATTCAGCACATTCTATGTTTGAATTACATGTCTTCAGGATATGTTGCTTTGTTTTATAGAAGAAATCCAATGACAAAAATAGGAATAGGTAGTAGACGTGACATAGATCATTGTATTAGTGATATAGGCTTTCAAATATTGTAACCAGATGCTGGTTGGGTGCCATATCGGAAGGGTGATGCAATTTTGGATTCTTCTTGAATGGAAGTGCATAACTTAGAAATTCTTTGACAACAGGGGAGGAATTACACGGTCTGGAAGGGGTTCAAATTGAATCACCTTCGTTGGAAAATTATACTGTGGAAATAGGGCAAAACAATTAGTACTATATTTGTATACAAATTGTTTAATTTCCTTGACAAAAGGGAAGATTCTAGTTTAGTAGCAAATTGGCTAAATAGTTGTTTTAAGTTGCAGGTTTATTTGAATCTCCTTGTTAGAATACCCGGCTTCATCGCAGCTCAGCAAAAATGGTCTGTTGTGTCTGATTATTTGCTGGAGCTAACATCATAAAATTTATCCAACTTGTCATGTAGGGCAAGGGAAGCAAGGACGGACTCAAAAGAAGTCAGTTGAGCAATGATTGCAGTAGATAATGTGGAGATTGGCCTTTCTTTGGCACCAATGTGCGGCTTATTAAGATTAAATGGACCATTCAGGTTCAGTCTGTATAAAAATTTTGTAGTCGTTTTCAATTAACCAGGCAATGTAAATTTTTGCAGTTTCGATTGTAATATGCAACTCTTGGTATCACTTGTATCAAGCTCGAGTATAGTGACTTAGATAGACTGTAATAACAGCATCATTCTTTTTCCCCCCCTAGAGATAACTTCCCCCCTACACTTCTCTTTGTGCCCAGTTTGTGTAAAGTGACATCTTCAATACAGAAAGAATGCAACTGAGTAAAATGTTGTTGCAACAGCCAACATACTAAAGACATTTCATTTCCTGATTGAGTTCTTTTCTGCAACAAGTAGTTCTTTTCCATAGCTGGTGAAATTCTTCTATAAAGGAGAATTTTAGTAGCTTAGTTGATTGGCTACCTGAACTTTCACTTTGTTGGTGAGCAGGGCGGAGCTACCCTAGGGCAAGGGGTGTCAGGGTGTCAAATGACACCTCTTCGTCGAAAAATTACATTGTATATATAGGTCAAAATTTGATTTAATGAATATATATACAAGTGTTGACACATCTAAACATGCGTGTTGAATGTTGAAGATTTTTTTTTTTTGGTTTCCCACATGGTGTTCGAAGCCCACATTGGAGCTCCGACTAAATTCGAATCGCGCACTGTAGGACCCATTCGGGGGTGGCGCTTCCAACATGATTTTCTTCATACCCAGGGCTCAAACTCCGAGACCTCTGGTTAAGGGTGAAGCACTCCCACCAGTGCACGTAGTGTAGTGTGGTTAATGGGTTGCAAAAGTTGTTTGAGGTTGTGTGTTCGATTCTTGATAGCTGTATTAACCTTTTTACTTTATATTTTGTCACCCCTTGATAAAAATTCTGGTTGCGCTACTGCTGGTGAGCGTTTGATTTCCCACCTTGTAACCCCATTCCCATTTTCTATTTCCCCAACCCCCAATTTTTTTAAAAAGAAGGTGAAATTCTTCTGAAAGAGTAGTGATTCATCATTTCTTGCAACTTGCATGACTTAGACGTAACATGGTATTCTTGCAAAATAGTTTTCATCCTTAATCTTAACTTGAGCCTATCTTGAATGAAGTCCGAGAGGAATGGTAAATTAGTCTCCATGTGAGTATAAATTATGAGTTCGAGTTGTGAAATCAACCTTTGGTGTTTATGTCGGAGTACACTATCTACATTATACTCCATCGGGATGTGGTTTTTTCTTGAACTCTGCTTGTGTCCTTAACTTGAGCCTATGTTTGTGCACCTTTTATTACTCTTCACATTTGGCCATGAAATTTGATTAGATTTTGATAATCTGATCTTTAAACATTTTTATTTTTTGATAGAAATTTCATGTCAAATTTGAATTTTTTTTCTAAATAAAATATATGTCCAGACGTATCGCAAGGCATAAAGAGTGAGGTCATAAGCATCTATACCGTAAAATTGATTGATTTTCAAGTTTCAATTTCAAAATGAGATCTCTTTCAAAATTTATGAACAAAGGGAAGCCAAATTTAAGAAAAAAGACAAAAAGGAAAACAAAAGATTTGACTAGTACTCCCTCCGTCCCATTTTATATGTCACCTTTTTTACTTTACACTTACATTAAGAAATGATGTAACTTTACCCTTCTACTCTTATTTAATATTTTCTTAAGTCAACTTTATTAATAAATGACAAGATTAATTAACTATTCTATCAAGGGTATAATAGGCAAAATATGGTAATTTATGCATAAGTTTTATAAAATGACAAATATTATAGTCCAACTATTTATAGAAAGAAATGACATATAAAATAGGACGGAGGAAATAACTATTAGCTAATGTTACATTTTTGGGATAGCAACATTAGTGTACTAAAGAGAAAAAAAACAGCCGTGATCATTGAGTGGCTGGTTTCTTGGTAGTTTCCTCCCTCTTTTAGGAAGAAAATGATCAAAATAGTCTTTCAAGTATACAAATTGAATTATTTTGATCCTTGGTATGCCTCTCTTAATTGAAATAGTCCATCACACACACACACACACACATATATATATATAAATAAAGAACTAAAATTTGCTCAGGAAAAATGATACTCAAATCTAAATTATTTTTTATAATGTAAAGAAAAAATATAACAACATCAACTATTAACAAAAAGTAGAGGAGCATCATATTGAAAAAGTTTGGAGGCAATTCTTCACATTTTATATATATATATATATAAGCAACAATTGAGGTACTTCACTTGTCTGTTTCAGGTGTAGATTTTATGCTTGCCTGTCCCAATTTTTATAGGAGAGTAAATTGAGTGTTCTTTATCTTGAAGGACAAAAAAGTCAACATCACTCTCAGAAACATTTAAATAAGTTAGCTAAATATGGTTCTTTTGATTGATCCATTTTTATAAATTTTAGTTCTATCTTTTCCCAAGTCATGTGAATTGCACATACGTTAAAAATGTTTATTAAAATCAATATGGAACACTTTTATATGTATATGTAATATGAGGGACTATTTCTGTCAAAAGGTATATAAATTGAAGATCAAAATAGATCAACTTCTATACCTTATGGACTAATTTGATTATTGTTTCAACTTTTAGGAGCAAAATGGTTTAGATAGGGCCCACATGGAAGGATAAGTGGGGCCCAAACATGCATTAGAATGAGTCCTTTATCAACCCGCCATATTAAATACCCGAAAGTCTAGAGTCGCACATGTAAATTTACAAAATTATCCTCACATCAATTTCTAATTGACATTATCATTCTTTTTGTGGTTCCTTAGCGGCGTAGGTCTCCTTGTATTACAACTACAAATACGACTCGCTGTTTCACCTTCTCTCACTCTCTCAACTCTCCGCTTCGTTCCATAACACATAATTTTGCTTCACGCCGGTTACCGACTCACCGCCGTGCCGCTCCTCCTTCTCCACCGTGCATTCCAAAACATAAGGTAAGAGATTGACTTCTTCCGTTTCAAAATTCTGATGAATTTGATGATTTGTTAGGGTTTTACCTTTTTATTGTACGTGTAATATGGAATCTGAGATTGTGACCTTTTGATTGATTTACTTTTCTCGCTTCTGAATAAGAAAGCAGCCGGAATTGTTAAGTCGGTGTTTTTGTCAATTCCGTCCTCTGACTCTGTTTTGCATACGAAATTCTCGACGTTTGATATCTCTAATTTCGTTTTTGATGATTTAATGGAGTGTTAGGGTTTTCTTCGCTTATATAAATTTGGATTTTATAACATTAGAATGAAAAGAGCTGTGATGGAGATGATTATATAGAATCCAATTAGTTTAGTTTGTGATTGAAGTGTAGTTAATTGATTTGATCTCTGCGTTTTATTATAACTTCAATTACTTGTGTTATTACATTTTGTTATCAATCTGAGTTTTTGTGATCTCGTTTAGTAGTACTGATGCCTAAATTTCCTTATCTTTCTGAGCAGAATTGCATTCATAGCTGTCGGAGATGGGATTTAAGAAAGTTTACAAGGCATTGCAGGAGATTTTTCCTGAGGTATGATGATATTTTATATCAGTTTAAGATCCTGTAATATGCTTAAGTTTTCTTGAGCTTACGGTGAAGTGGCATAATTTTAGCATCTGTGAAGCATATATCTTTGAAGCAATGTAGAATATCAATTCACATTCGAGGACATCAAATGAACTCTGTTATTAATGTGGTGAAAGCCACAACTTGTTACAAATGTAGGTTCCCCTATGAAATTATGTTCCATAATCATACAATTCTAACAGTATTACTCCCTTTGTCCTCTTTTAGCTCCAATTTATATGATAATCATCTGATAGTGTTCTACTAATAATATTATTCTATACAACTTTCACAAGTTTCTAGAATTTAAATTTGTTGAACCAATAATTATCTATATGATGTTTCTCCTATGTATGAAGTTTTCAATTATTATTGTTTATATTTTCTTCTACCTCTACTTATATAATCCAAGAATAAAACTGGTATCTTCTACTTTATCCCAATTGGTTAGTTAAAAATGTGTCAGACTGCATATTTGATGTTTTTACTCCTTGGGATGTTTAAAGTCTTTTGTCTTCCAAGTGTTTTTGAATCGATTTTGATGATAGTAAATAAAAATGATTTTCCATCATTATCCTCTGAAAGTGTCTTTCTGAATTATCCATATGAAGTTATTTTGAGATTTGCTGCAAAACATGTACCAAGAAAAGATAAAGTTTGAGCGCTCTGTTTTCTTAATTGGTCAGGTTGATTCTCGGATTCTTAGAGCTGTTGCTATTGAGCATTGCAAGGATGCTGACACGGCTGTCGAGGTGGTCCTTAATGAAGTTATCCCCTGCTTGACTAAGCTTCCCTCAACTTCTTTGGAGCATAGTGGGGTTACCGTCATATCATCTGAAGGTAAGGCCTAATTTTGGTGAAACTGTGATCTTTTCTCTGGTTAAATCTGAACATTTACCTGAGTTCTTGAATTTGGAAGCTCTCCATATTCTTTGTTACTGGATTTATCAAACTGAAGTATGTTTTTTCCCCATATTCTGCCTGCCTCAGCTGCAGTAGATGCTAATGGGGATCCACAGCCTGATGCTTTTCTTCTTCACAATACAAAAGACTCAGATGAACTGCAAAATGGCTCATCATTCTATGAGGCTGGTTGTGGACATCATCAAACAATTGAAGATACTGATGGTGAATCCCTTCAGAATTATCATGATGCTGTTGGTGGAGATCATGTACCGCTTGAAGTTGATGGAGGTAGGACACCGGTCTCCGTGGAGAAGTGTGATAAAAGTAAAGACGAAGTTACTGCCTATGAACCCTGCCAAGTCATGCATGTCATGTCAAATGCTGAAGGTGAGGATATTGATGATGCACACTTGCTAATTGAAAATGACAAATGCGGACACTCTGCAAGTCCTGAAGCAACTTCTTTCACAGCAAACAAAAACAATGGAGCTGAAGTTGCTGACAATCAGCTTTGTCTGCCTACGGAATGTGTTGTTCTGCATAATACCCATGAAGGAACTGAGAACTCATTTTCTGATGATTCTACTGCACTTATGCACAAAAGGATATATGAAGAAGTTTCTTCAGTGGACAATCAGGACATGAAAGATCCTGAGAGTCAGGTTGCGCCCTTGAGTGTTCAAACTTTATGTGGTTCTGAAGATAGTATAGAGTTTGTGGTTGCACCAGATGTGCATAACTTTGAGCTAGAAAAAATAGAACTCAGTCTTCATCAAAAAGAAAAAACAGAACTCAGTGATTCGGTCGATGCTACATCTAGTGAAGATTTGGCGGGTGTAATTCTTGTAACTAAAGAAGAGTCTATGCCAAATTCAGTGGTCACTGCATCAGGTCAAATTTGTAGTATTGACCTTCTTGAGGATATGATGACAGAAGCCAAAAGTAACAAGGTACACTTTATATAATTTTTCCAAACTAAGTATTCCACGGAATGTGAACGACTAACAGAAACTGTGCTAAATATGTTAGTATCCCTCTAGATTACCTAGCCAGTGTAGTTGTGCAAAGTTGGGAGTATTAACTGCTTTCAAGTGGAAGTCAACAGACGCTCTTAGGCATAGTTTGGTTGCACATGTAGGATTTGCTTTTAGTGGTATCTGTTATGGTTTATATATATTATTTGGGCTTCAATTGCATTGAGAAGTTCCATTGCTGCTTATCTATGCCAAATGTTCATCAATTAGGTTTTACTACGGTATATGCATTTTCTCCTCTCTCTGTCACCGTAAACTGTTGTCAGCTACCAATTCACTGGAATTAGGGATGGCAATGGGGTGGGGCGGGGCGGGGTGGGTCAAAACCTTAATTTTTTAAAATTATGCGGGGTAGGTCTCCTCCTTTCTTGTTTTCTAATTCTAAACTCTTATCATAAACTTAATTTTATACACCATCTTAGAAGAATTGTTTTTATGTAGAGTTTAGCAGGTAGATCCCTCTTATTTATACATTTCACAGTGGTTTTTAATATACATAAAAAAAATTTCTCGAATTGTAATTCCAATTTCTTTTTATTTTCCCAATATGCTCCCACTAGGCCACTAGTAAGACAGCTTCAGGTAAGAATTCTAGGTAAAAAATTAGTTGCAGTTATGAACTTTGACAATTTGCAATTCTTTGATTTAAGTTTATTCTTCTCGCATATCTTTGATTTTAGTTTATTCTTCTTGCATAAAAAAAATAATCTTTGATATTAGTTTATTTTTCTTTCTAATTTTAAGTAGAAAATTGGGGATTAATCCACTGCGAACAATAAGTTAGTCCTGGAACTAAGGACGCACATGTGGCAGTAATAACTTCAAGTGGGGTAGGGGGGGTTCGTGTGGGGAGGGGTGGAGCGGGTTAAAAATAAAAAGAATGTTATGCGGGGTGGGGCAGGGCGGGTTGAGAATTTTGTGGGTTTGACTATACCCGTCCTGCCCTAGTGCTATCCCTAACTGGAATAGGTAGCATTGGCTTGTTGTCCATAATAGATGCTTGATCAATTGCTTAGTTATTTCTGATATTATAATCTCTTTGTGATGCAAATAGTCTGTACAAGCACATCCACTACCCTTTATCATTTGTTTATCAGTTGTGACTCTTTAGCTTTTTAATACTTTGGTGTATGCATCAGCTTGGACTTCTATATTTCTGAGAGGGATAGGTCAGGGTTGCATATATGTTCTCCATGTTTAGAGTCTTGCCCGTATTTACTTTATTCTGGCCCTAACACATGCCAAACTTATCTTTTATTCATTTAAGATGGGTACCGAGAATAGGGAAGGGCCTATTTTCTGAATTATCAGTTGATGTCGAACAAGGGAGGTTAGCAATTTTCTTCGTGAACTCGTGGAACTCTAATTAAATCTTGGTGCAGAAAACACTGTTTTTGGCTGTGGAGTCTATTATCTGCTTGATGAGAGAAGTTGAACTCCAAGAGGAAGCTGCAGAGCAGGCAAAGCTTGAAGCTGCTAAGGGGGGACTGGATATACTTAAGAGGGTAGAGGATCTGAAAGAAATGTTACGAAATGCTAAGGAAGCAAATGATATGGTTGCCTTTCTCTTCAACTGTGTGTTTCCCTTTGCCACTGTAATTTTGTTATTTCATCACTTGTGACCTAACAACTATGCTACACAACCATTTGCAGCATGCTGGTGAAGTCTATGGTGAGAAGTCCATCTTAGCTACTGAAGTTAAAGAGCTTCAATCTCGCCTGCTCGGCTTGGCAGATGAAAGGGACAAATCTCTCGCAGTTCTTGATGAGGTGAGGGGATGTTGTAATCTTTGTTTGTAAAAGTGAGGAGCGGTATAAGAGACTCTGTAAGGAGAGTATCTTATACAGTCTTCTGTATCTTCTCCACACCTTGAATGTGAGACAGAAATTGCTGTATGCGAGTTTTTTTTACCTGTGAAATCTTTTTTTCAATTTACTTATGTGTGTGCGCGTGCGTGTTTCAGAGTTTCATATTCTTTCTGTTTATTTTCTATTCCTAACACAATTTTGTTCCATTATTTTGGTTAATACCTGGAATTGTCAAAGAGCTAATGAGCATGACTTCTGTCATGCAAATATTGCATGCAAGTAGACTGTCACATTGTCTGCCTTTCATTAACTGTTTCTTTCCCTCGATATGACGGCGTACTAGAAGTCTTGGACATGCTGAATTATTCTCAAACATGTACAACACTAGGACTGCAGACTGGCTCAAAAAGATTACCTATTAGATTGTTTGTGAGAAGGTGAGAGGACACAAGTTGAACATTGGGAAAAATTTAAGAAAGAAAAGCTTAACTAATGTGAACATTTGTGTTTGTACCTCTAAGAGGAATAATAAAGGAAAATCTTCATGGTCAAACAAGTGCATTCAACATGATATGGCACCTTTGAAAGGGTATTTTGCCTTCATTAGTGAGGTGGGCAGAGTTCCTTTTTTCTTTATTCTTGATTTTTTTTTCCGTATTGCTGGTTTAGTGAGGTGGGCAGTATTCAAGCTGCTAAATCACAGATGCTTTGCTTGTACTTATGGTTTAGAAGAAAAGGGTGGATGTAAATAGTAGTATGGTATTCTTCTTTTACCTGATCATCTGAAGTTCCCTTTGTGTAGATGCGTCAGACACTAGAGGTGCGAATGGCTGCTGCTGCGAAAGAAATGAAAGCTGCTGAACAAGAAAGAGTAGGCAAGAAAGAGGTTGCACGTAAAGCGCTTGCTGATCAGGAAATCATTATGGAAAAAGTTGTGCAAGAGGCAAATGTTCTGAAGCAAGAAGCAGAAGAAAATGCTAAGGTAATAGCCCTCGCTATTTAAATGGATTATATATGCATAGTAAAATGTAATTGTAGTCTTATGATTTTATCTTCTTGTTCTTCTGTTGCACAGTTGAGGGATTTCCTGGTGGATCGGGGGCGTGTTGTTGATACGTTGCAGTAAGTACAACTTATTAGGTCTCTTTAAAAATTTGATATTTGTGCTCTCCGAATGTGGGTTATTTGCTTGGAAAAATTGAACTTTGCTTGGTTGGGATGCCAAGGTAAAATCAGCATTCTGATTCAAGCTTGTGTTTGCTTAAATTTAATAAATGCAACTGCAAATTGTAGTTACATAGTATCCGGTTGTTGCGGGGGGGGAGCTGTCCTTATTCAGTGTATTCTTGTGTTATCTGTTTTCGCAGGTTTACCCTGTCCATCATACAATAACCTCATATTTTTCTTTCTTTGGTTTAAAATTCCTTTGAGCAAAACCATTGCATTTTACTACTATTAATCAGAGATGGAGGTAGAATCACAATTTTTATTTTTTTGACTCTCATACTTCTGTGCCGAAGGTAGGGAGGGGGGAGGTCTCTCTACATCCTACCCTCCAGACCCCACTTGTGGGACTACACTGAGTATGTTGTCGTAGATGCTTCTGTGCCCATGACTGTTGCATCTGTCCTTTCCCTGCATATTCCTTGTTTCTCCCTCAACTGTTATTTAAGACCAGAGGGGCCCATGTAGTTGATGCCTGTCGTCTCTTTTGAGAGCTTCTTTTTGCCCCTCATTAAGTCACTTTTTTCACATTATTTCTCCTGTAGTTTTAGTAAATCTTGACAACTTTGAAGGCTCTTGCTTCCAATCCCCTCTTACCATAGCATATTAGTTCTTACCATATGTTGTGTCAAGTTCCTATCCTACATGCTGCTCTCCATATTTTCTCTCCCTTTTTTTTTTTTAGACCGTGATACTTTTCCTTCTATGTTGAGCTCATGTGTGCTTATAAAAAGCCTTAATAATTTTGAGGCTTATTTTTAAGATCTTTCTACTTTAATGATGCCTTGTAAAACTAATGGATTTATTTGTCCAAAATAACTTAATGGATATTGAAAATTTGAAGTTATTGAGAATTTTCTTGGGTTGATTAGTTTATCATTGAGGAGGAAAACATGAACCTTTGCTAATAGAGGTGAAAAGAGTTATACTTGAAATCTTGAATGAGTTTAGATAACTATAAAGTGACTTCAGTGCATGTCCTATTTTCATTTTTTTTTTCCTTTTAGAATTTTCATCAAATCTTATTTTTCTTGTGAAAGATGTTAGTACAATGGTTTTTGGTATACATTAACCTAGAGTGATCATATGTTTCAAGAATATTAATGTATTAGCATATTTTAGGAAAAAGAAGAAAAAATAGCAGTTAGGTATATCTATGAAGAATCAACGAATTTAGTGGTTCCTTGAATTTCATATGAACTAAGCTTATATCCACCAAATTTGACTAGCATAAAGCCATAAACTGTTTTCATATGAAAGTACGATTGGGGTCATAGCCAATTTGATTATATTTCATACTTCAATATCTCTGTAGTTTAATGAACATCGTGTCGTTGTGTCCCTTTGAAATCTGAATATGCTTATTCTCTGTCAGATTTACTACATTAAAATTATTTTTTCTAAAAAATATACAATAAACTTTACTAATGACAAAGGCTTATTTAATGATATACTGTTAACATGCCACCATTTTATTCAAGCAGTGTTTAAATAGAACATGACATTTGATCAAAGTTTTTACTTTTTAATCTTGAGAGCATGGGCTTTTCGCAATTTGTATTGTCAGACAAGAGTAAGTTATAGAACACAAATTGGAAAGGTCTGCATTACTTTTCTAATCATGCTGGCAGTTGTTTTCAGTTTTTCCCCTCCTCCCAGATCCTTGTGCCACTATTTTGCTCTACTTGTTGGTCATTTAAAATACTCAATAGATTGTTGCACCCTTTTGCAGAGGTGAAATCTCTGTCATATGCCAAGATGTGAGGTTGTTGAAAGAGAAATTTGATGATCGTGTTCCTCTTTGCAAATCTTTATGTTCCGGGCAGACCAGCTGTATCTTAGCGTCATCAAGTTCATCTTCGAAGAGTATGATATCAGATGAGGTTCCTGAGCCTGCAGATTTGTTGCATGCTCCAGAAAAGATGGATAGAGTGTCTTGTCACGAGGAGGAGCACAAGGCATCTGAAGATGTTAAGTCAGTGATCCATAACACGGATCTTGTGGATGATGGATGGGAAATCTTTGACAACCGCGAGCTATACATATGAATCAAGTGGCTGTAGAGAAAAATCATTGACTGGCTGCTTTAGTTCCAAGATATGTCTCATCTTTTAAATAAGTTTCTTGGTAGAAGAAACAAACATCTTTAGAATTCCAGTTTGTTATGCTCATTTTGCAATGTTAATTGAGAGCTATTTCAAAGTAGTAGAGTATCCTATCCTGGTATAGAAGTATTTGTACAGAACAAGTATATAAATAGCAGCGTATCATCTATAGTATAGAGAATTGCAATCATGTACTGGTCCTAAATTATACTTATAACCCCCCTCCCCTGTCCCCTGTCCCCTGTCCCCTTTCCCCACCACTACTGAACTTAATTTCTTTCATTGCATTACTCCTTTCATTGTTACGGTCTCCATTTCTTCCTCTTCTATTTTTCTTTTCAAAGTCACTTGATCAAATGGTCGCTCTTCATATCCCTTTTATGTTCTCTAGATTTGTTCTTTATTTGCTATTCTAATTTGGTCTAAACAGAGAAAGAAGGAAGATGAGTAGGGATGGCAATAGGGCGGACAGTTGTAGGGCAAACCCGCTGTGATTTCAACATGATTTGTTGTTTTCAACCCAATCTGCTCCGCCTCGCCCCATCCCATCCCACATATTTTGTAAAAGAACATTTCAAATAATAGGTGCATAAGTTTTTAACTTAAATTTTTTAATTTTCTTTTAGAGTAACTGTTAACTACTAAATTAACATATTAGCCTAGCATTTAAATGCAATTTTACAACACTCTTATTTTAAACATGTCAATAACATTATATTTGATAGCTTTGAATTAGTTACATTTCATATAATTGAAAAAAAAATCAAAATTCAAATAGTGACATAATTTTTTCTTCTTTCTAGTTTTTTTGGCCATTCAATTTTTTTTTCATAAATCAGTTTCAATTTTACTTAAAACTCATCATATGACTAGTGAGTGGTACCCAAACATGTGCAAAACTGATACAGAATTTGTGTGAACAGCGAATTAAAAGATTCTTTATCCCTAATCCGCAACCTACCCCAGTAAATTTTGAAAAAAATATATTTAAACCCGCAAAAGCTCACCCTACATACACCGTAACCCACCCCACCCCATGCCATCCCTACTTACTGATATTCATTTTCTTAAATCAAATTGCAAAAAGAAGAATAATGGTCCATAATTATGGTCTGTTTCCACATTAAAAAAAAAACATAAAACACCTTGTCAATTAGTAATAAGGAAAGTGTCCTTGAGTATTATTCACTCATAAACTCTTTGTAGACATTGTACATGTAATTTAACTCTACTCCTACACAAAAGTTAAGGCAATAATCACAACCCTTCAAAAAAAAAAAAAACTATACAATCGATCCATCCTTCATCTCGTTCATCACAAAAATTAACTAGAAATTAAGCCTATGACAACGATTATTATAATTAATCGTGCCAACATAGAAGCAAGACTGTACATCTCCAAATAATGTACAGTCTCGCCCTTTGTTGTCTAACTTGCTTTGAACATCCTTGCCATTTCCTCATTTTCGAACTCCTTAACGATGACATTGAACTTGCAAGAGTAGCCATGTATAGAAAACTCTGAAGAAATTATAGTGTTTGTTTTTGAATAATGTTTAAAAGACTTGGAACATATATATAAAGAGTATAGATATATGTGAAAGGAAAATATGTGGTGAATAAAGGTTTTAAGAGGGTACATAAAAGGGACATGTTATGAAATTTGTGTCAATGGATAAATTGGAATAAGTTGGGGGCCATTTATGTCTTGTCTTTGTATTGTACATATGGGTACCCTACATTAACATATCTATCATACAGGTTTGCTGTATCACTAAATTATATAAATGTGAAATCATTTTCTTGTAGCCCCATCATCTATTGTTCATGGTGTTACAAAATAAATAGTGTACTTGTACAAGTGTATTTAATGTGAAAATGGACAGAGCAATAAGAGACCAAAGGACAAAATTAATGATAGCATTGCATGGCTTCAAAAAAAATTTAATACCAATAGTTTTGGAGAATTATATGTGGTGGTAAAACTTAGTATGACTTGGTCAACATATGCTAATTAAACAACGACAAAGGGTAAAAAATACTCTTAACGTATTATCAATGATTTTAAGATGCTCTCCTTTCCCCTATTAGATTAAAAATGTCTTCAACTTTTTTTAGGTCTATGTAATTTGAGACTAATAAGATGAAATCACTTATTTCATTAAATGATTCATTTGTTGTCATGTCATTGTGATGTTAAAAAAACGACATTATTAGACCTATAAAAACATTAAAGGCATTTTTAATCTAATAAGTAGAAAGAGAATATATATTATATTTTAAAATTATTTATAATACGTTTTGAGCATTATTAACCCTTTTCGATTAAACGATGACTCATAGTTCAATTTCCTCAACTTCATGACCTATCATTTTTACAGTTCTACCATGTTAAATGAATTTTTGTGTGTTCAATATGTTGCTGAATTCACTAATTATTTGAGTTACTAAAGTTGAAATTTAATACTAAAGTTGAGCATTAAATTAAAACTATTGAGTTTGGCCAAATCTATTGAAAATACTAATTAGCTACGTTCTTCTCTACTTTTTGTAGCGATACTACTTGTTTGAAAGCTCACTAGCGTAAAGATCATTACTCATTAGTAACATCTTTATGACTTTGATTCTTTCTTTACTTGCCAGATGTTTGGTTATAAATTTTTATTTTATTTTATTTTAAAATGAAATTTATAAAGCTGGAGTAAAAAGATATATCGTTGTATTTGGTTATAATTTTTGTTTGCAAAATGATAGAAGAGATTAATTTATTTAAAATTTATAAAGATGAAATTGGAAACACATTTAAAGTACTTTTTTCAAATCTTATGACCTAACACTTATTTTGAAATAAAATGAAATTTTTATTTTTTTAAAAAGTGAATAATTTTCTAAAAA
Organism: Solanum piurae; assembly: GCA_029582685.1. Taxonomy (NCBI): domain Eukaryota; kingdom Viridiplantae; phylum Streptophyta; class Magnoliopsida; order Solanales; family Solanaceae; genus Solanum; species Solanum piurae. The sequence goes on from JAJOOO010011012.1 coordinate 22,857, forward strand.
ACTCCATAATTGTCTAATTATTTTTCCACTTATTACTTCTACTATACAATTGTGTGGTCGTGACTCGTGCCACGTTAATATACAAAATTATTGTCTTCATAACCTACGACATCAAAATCACAAACGTGCATACACAATACTAGTAGTCTAGTACTAGCTTGGTTATGTACCAAAAGACTAACATTATCTTGGTATTTAATTTGGTCAAAAAATGTGAATAATATTAATATTAAGAATATGAGACACAACCAACCAACTAGAACTATATTATATACATACAACTCTTTCTTTGTATAAATTCAACTCTATAGTAGATATCATGAAGTAGACGAATGTTTAACATAATACCAACCATGAGATTCTAGTGTTTTTCAAGTGCCTCTTTAATTATATGTCAAAGAAGAAGGAAGAGGGGCCAGTCAAAGATAAGATACTCTTCTCAAGTACATTAATTAGTTCAAATTCAAAAATATGTGGGATCTCACGTGCACTCTGTCTCTTTAGGTAATAGTAGTAATGTGTAACATCAGTAGTGTATAGTGGATAAAACTACTTCTCACTTAATCGTATGTTTTAGATTCGAACTTTGAATATGAAAAACTTATTCATAGAAAATGTTTCCCCCTTAATAGAACCTTATACAATACAAATTTGAAATAGTCGAACTCTCACTCTAATATGTATATCAAACACCGAATGAAAAACTAATGTGTAGTGTGTGTGACCATATAACAACTTACATTTCATGTGACCAAAACAACATAAAAAGGATGTATAGTCAATTATCAGTTGCCGGCCACTTGTGATCATTGCCGCCCGAGAGGCAAACCAGTTCAATGTCTTTTCAATCAACACTTATAAATTTATAGTAAGATAATATTCTTCAATTCAATTATTCAGAGTATAGTCAAATTTAGGGGTGTATCGGTTGGTTCAGTTTCATTTTATAAATTATTGAATTTTGATTTTTAAATATGCTAAATCAATTCATAGATTAATTCAACATTTTTTCATGTAACTAGTTCTCTTGTCCAGTTGGAGGCATAAAAGACATAGAACTTTTCCTAGAAGGTGGCTATGAATTTTAGGTGCTCTATAGGTGTATCAGCCCTTTGTTTGTTAATGGTATTTACAGTTTACCAAAAAAAAGATATTTTTATCGATTTTCGATTTTCGGTTTATCGATTATTTCGATTTAATCAATAAGAAAATGCTCATAAAATACTCCCTCCATCCATTTTAAGTTGTCATGTTGCATTTCGAAAGTCAATTTGACTAATTTTCAAAGTTAAATTAGATTACATTATTAAATCGATATTTTAAACAAAAATAAATAAATATCCAAAAACTATACAAAAAGTACTATAAATTATAATTTTTTGCATATCAATATGATGAAAAAAATACATTATAAAATGTTATTCAAAGTTCTTATCGTTTGACTCTGAGAAAAGAAATCATGACAACTAAAAGTGGACGGAGGGAGTAATTGTATGACCTCCAACAATTTGGTGCGACCAGACAATAATGTAATTTACAGAATGCTCATAAAATAGAAACAATATTAGTTAACATGAAAACAACTATACAAGTGCAACACAAATAAAAGAATTAGGACAATAATGGCAATTGAAGGCTAAAGGGCAAATGTAGTAACCAATAAGGTATTAATATTAATATTTAATATTTATGTGGGGTAAAATTATAAATTACTATTGTCTTAATGTGTTATCAATTTACCCAATAATCTAATATTAAAAAATCAATGTCGAACCAATAATTCGATATATTTTTTTATAAAACTATTAAAAATTCAATAATTTTTCAGATCGATTTTTGCACACCTCTAGTCAAACCTCTCTATAATAATTATCTGATATTTTATAATAATATTTCATTACAATAGTCTAATTTTCTTTGAAAATAATTTTATATTATGTTATATTATATATTTTCTATAACAATATACCTAGTTCACATTTTCTTCACCCAAGTTGACTTGATCCCTTTATTTTATTTTTTTAACTATTGGATTTTTTAATATTTATATTGAGATTCTAATGAATTTAATGTATATCAAAAAGTACGCTCATATTAAAATTAAAGCGCTCTCTAGCAAAGATAATATTTAAGCTTGAATAAAAAATCTCTGATCTTTGTTTGTAAGTATACATTTGTATGTTAGTATACTTTTTTAGTTCTAATTTATGTGACATATATTTTATTTTAATTTTTTTTAAAAAAGATAAATTTCTATATTAGGAAATATTTAACTTTTTACTTCCCATCTTAAGCTTAATAAATAACTTTTATAACATGTTTAATGTCATTGCCCATTAGTTTATTCAACAGCATGCACAATTGTATTAACATATTTTAATTATATTATAAATTTTAAAAGTTCTTATATATCTTAAATTTCCTGTCTATTCAAATTATGTCAATTTATGCTCTTCATTTTAATTTGCTACCACCTATAAAAATTGAAAGAATTGGAGAAAATTATTGAATAGTATATCAACACAAGAATTTTTATGTGAAAAATTTCTTGCTAAAAAAAAGGGCAAAATCATGGCAAAATACTTTAATTTGACTAATCATTTCAGAAAAGTTATCGAGATTATTTTTATAGTCCAATAATTGCAATTACACCATATAGATTTTACACAATAGTAGTGTAACAATGATTCAAATCATTAGGTCCTCATTACTTAAAAGAAAATTAAATTCAGATCATAAAAAATAAAATTATTTTTGAGATATCGAACAATAAATAGAAAACAACCAAAAATAAATGCACACTTCATACCTTATTCAACAAGATAAAAAATAAAACCACATCTTCTTATCTCTCCTTGTCATGACTCCCCCTCCCAAATAAAAAAAATAGATTATGATTCACAAAACTAAAACTAAAACTAAAAATAAAATAAAAAATTGAATAATTGCATCCCAATCATAATGAAAAATATTGAACTTCCATACTAGATGGGGCTTATAAATCAACACAAACAAATAGGGAACATAGAAAATAACTTTCACATGGCATGTGACTTATCATAAAGACAAATATTGGCCAACTAATTCCAAAGATAATAAATTGGCTTTGTTTTGTGGTAGTGACATCTATTTTATTTTAATTAATTAAAAGAAGAAAATAATTCCTAAAGTATATTAGTCCAACATGCCCACGAGGTATGTATATATTACATACTTCTCCCTTTGTTGAATGTTCACTTAAAGACAAGCATACATAAGAAACCTCCAAACCTTATCTCAATGGTATGATTAAATTTTTTTCAATTGATGTTTGTTTAGATGTGACATTGCTTAGTTTGTTAGGCCAATGTTGGAATTTGAATTTGAATTTTATGAATATTAAAATTTAAAAGTTTAAAGAACCCTCAAATGGTTACCTAACTGATTTCTTGTTGATACTTAGGTAAAGATAATAAATCTTTTTTGTTAGTATAGTTAACTAGTCTGTTGTATTCCTCCTTCCGTTTCTTTTTAGTTGTCATGATAAGATTTAACACAACATTAAAGAAAAAGTTAATAAGGAGTGTTGTTTGACCAATATCTCTCTTATTAATTCTTTAATATTTATCTAATATGTGTCTCTTAATTCTAGAATAATTAATATTAAGCGTAGAGTTAGAAAAATATAATTAGTTATGATACAATACAGATTGCCTCAAGGCTATCCATTCATGAACTTCAACGCGTCGATGGAGTGTTCACAAGGATGGAGGCTCTTGGGAATGTATGGACAAGGAGGAGGGAGTTTCATGCCTTGCATGGGAACATATGCACCTTAAAGGATCTCCCAGTTGGAAAACACCATGCTTGGATGATAGTTTGGAGCGTGGGAGGCATAACGAAGCAAGGAGGAGAAAGTGGAGATGTTGTCCCATTCGGCGAGCTGACCTCCACATCGGCGCATCGCCAAAGCCCTTTGGCGAGGGTTCCAAGATCGCCAATTGACCCAAGGAGCTACGAAGGGGAAAGATGCTCATTAGGCGAGCTGAAGACCATTGGCGCATCGCCAAGTGGATTGGGCGATGGTCCCCAGACCGTCCAAAGTTCCAGTAGCTCCCTCGCCAAGGCAAGGAACAGGATTCCTCGTCGAGTACATTGGGCTCATCGCCGAGTCATTATGTGAGCCCGACTTGGCTTACCCATTGGCCCATTTTGGGTCACTGTTGGGCCTATCTATGTAATAATGCCTAAAAACTATAAATAGGCATTTAGGGGTTCATTTTAGGTTAGACTAATTTTGAATATTGTGGTTGTAAACCTAAACTCCTTGTGTGAGTGTTTGAAAGCTTGGTAAGCTTTTGTTGAACCTTATTTAGAAACGAGGGTTGCTTGGGATATCGATTCCCTTGAGGTCTTTGTAAGATTTAGGTGCTTCTTGTTAGATTAACGAAGTGAGGTATTTGGGTTTAACATACCCATAGGTTGATCTTTGTTTCCTCTTGTTGTGTCTGTCTATTTATCTGGATTAGGTGCTTGTTAGGATCTAGATTGGAGGTTATTGGATTTAATACATCATTTAGTTGCCAATTGTTTCTTATCTTGTGTCTCTTCTTCTATCTTTCTTTTGTTTCCGTTGTTTATAGTGATTCTTCTTGTGAAAATCGTATCATTTGGTATTAGAGGTAGGTTAGATTCGTTCCTACGATTCTAGTCTTGGGTTTGTTACGGGGAAAAAAAATGTTCAACTCATTTTTAAAGAATTTCAGAAATGAATCTTGTTGATTTGAGTCTTCTTTGGGGTTTCCAAGGTTAGATTAGTGTTCCCTAGCCTATTTCGAGTCTAGGGCTGAGATTTGAAAGGGTTTGGCTCACTATTGAAGTTTCCATCATTGTTGGTTGAAGAAGCTTTGAAGAAGACGAAGTGGGTTTTGAAATCTGGAAGTTTTGGTAAGAAATTGAGTGCTAAAAAGAATTGGGGTTTGTTCCCTATATCAAGGAGAGCATTCACCTAAAGTTTCGTGAAATTCTAAGATAAAAATCTTCGGGGTTGTATTTTGGGTCTTCATAGTGTTCTTGAAGTTCTTGAAGAACATTCATACCTTCAAAGGGAAACATATTCAAAAAGGAAAAGTTTGATCCAAAAATGAAGAACGAGAAAGTGTAAAAGTGTTTGTAAAAGGGGAATTTACCTAAAAGGGTAAATACTAATGGACAAAGGCAGTGGGGGACCACAAAATTTCAAATTTCAGAGTTGTACAGTTGCAAACGTTGGATATTGGGCGAGCCCCGACTTAGCTCACCTAGTCCACTCGGCGCCTCACCCTTTGGGCAGCTAGGTCACCGAGTTGGCCTCATTTTGGTGGTGTTACTAGAAAATTCGGCGAGCTCAGCCTGATCGCCAAATCCACTCGGCTCATCGCCAAACATCCACCTAGATCGCCGAGTTGCCTTGGCAGATTATCAAGTTTGACGAGTCAATCTTCAAGTTGGCGAGCTGAACTTCATGTTTGGCGAAGAAAACAGGTTGTTTGGCGATGGGAAAGTCATGTTACGACCTTTCCTAATCTCAGGTTCTAAATTCTTAGTTTCTTTCTTTTGTTTCTCAAACGTTGTCAAGAATCCTAAACTGATTTTCAACTCGTAACTACTCTACGTGTTGACTATTGGTTCTTGAATTCACTTCTTTGTTAGTGCTTTTTCTTTTTGTGTTTTTATTCGTTTTACTTCATAGTAACTTCTTGATTCAAGTCCGTTTGCTTTAATCGAGTCGTTCATTTTTATTTTCTTTAAACAAAATCCACTCCAGCCAAGAGTAGAAATTGAGACCTTGTGATCAACTGAGTATAAGCAATCTTCAACATTAGTCGCGCCAATTTGAGAGGCAATCAAAGGTGTGCAAACACGAGTGATTGTGAGTCTATTTTGCTAACGCTTGTTGTGTGTTGTTTTGTTGAGTTGTCTTAATTGTTAGGTACCATGGCAACCGGAAGTGAGACCCTTCCATTTAAGGGGAAGGTTACCTGGGAATCCATAATAGAGGCAATTGTTAATGTGAGTTGGAGAATGACGAACATAAAAGAGTGAATGGCTTTCGTGGAGGGTAGGCTTTCAGGAACGGAAGAGAGGTTGAACACCCCTTCGAATAGGGTGCCACAATCTCAACTTAACCCTGTTGTTTATCCTTCACTATGTAAGGATTCTTATGTAGGTACAAGCGTAATAAAGGGATGAACACAAGTTCCAGCCAAAGAGCCTACAATTATGGTGTGATGGATGCACTAATGGGATGTTCCAACATCCAAGGTAAAGAAGATCTTTCTAGCAGGCGTCAAGGTACAATAGCTAAACTTAACACTTTTACCATTACAAATGAACAAAGTGTGAATGTTAGCTTGTCTTTAAGTGAGCCTATTGATTATTTACCTTATATTGCCAATGTGCTTGTTGAGAGTGTGGATACACTAGTTGATCATATTGATGACCAAATTGATTCTTCTAGTAAGATCGATTTGTGTCCACCTAGTGTTGACACTTATACTTTGAATGCTAGCTCATTATTTTGTAATGATTGTGTTGATCAACCTGTTTGTGAGTGTAGTTCACTGGTTGAGGGTTCTTGTAATGTGATTAAGGAACCTCAAGTTAGTGGTACTAATGATAATGTTGATCAATTGAATATGAGTGACTCTATGAGCATATCTTTTGTGGAAGATCTAATTGCTTACTTTGCTCATAGAGATCATGTGCTTGAAAATACTTTGAAAAATGATATGTGTTTTTTTAAGGTGAACTTGCATGTTTTAATTCTTCCCTAGTGGTTGATCATTCCCTCTTTAAGTACAATATCCTTTTTGAAGATGATGAAATCACTCTTAGTGATGTACCTAGTGGTGTGAAGCTTGAGAGCAGTATAGTTCTTGATAACTATACTTGTTATAGTAACCCACTATGGTGTGAGGCTTTCCCTCCCAAAGATGGAAATCTCTTCTTGGAAGATGAGAGTACTCTTGTAGGGAAGGAATGTAATGAGGAGGAAGGTGGTGTGTGTTTTTCCGTTACTTCTTCTTCTTGGTGTGTTTCACTTTTCGATAGTATGACCAATGCTTTTGAGCCTATTGGTAGTCATACACATGAAAACACCCTAGAGAAGGTTGATTTGCGAGACACATTTCTCTATTACTTGTTTACATATGATGAAGCTCATGTTGTTGAGTGAAGTATGTTGTTTGAAGGAAAGAGTGTCAACCTGGTAAATGGATGTGCACTTGATCCTAGTACATGGCTTACCTTTCCATTTGACCAGTAGTGAGCTGAATTGTAGCATTTGTGTGGGAATGTTTGGTCAAAATGGCAAGCAAATGGTGGTTGACATTGTTAATTCCTTTTCATATGCAGGAAAGCTCTTCTTGAGGTTTTACCATCCACTTGAAGAGCCTACATTGTGTGTGGGGAAAGATAGCTTCCTAGACTCCTTTTCTATTTCTTACCCTGAGCATGATCTTGTTGACTGTGTATCTTATGGGGGTAGGAGATATTTGCCAGTAGAAGGTGAAGCATGTACCTTCATTTACTATCTCTTTGCATATGATGAAATCCCTAGTTGGATTAAATGTGCATTGCATGTGGATCAGGGTATCCTTGAGGTCTACACTTGTTGGTATGACCATGTTATGTGGACCCCCTATCCTTTTGATCCCGGTGGATGCTTGAAGGAATTTGAACTGGTGGGAGTATCATCTTTTGGGTGGTATTCCCTTGTTGTTGAGAAGAATAACCATTGTCCTTGTTCTCCATTTGTGGGCTTAATAGTCATGACAATAGAGGATGTTTGGTTTTTTCTTGAGTTTGAGTCTCCTCATTTAATTGTTTTAAGTGCTTACCTTTGTACTATCCATCATGCTAAGACGATGAGCCCTTTGCGTATGATCTATATGGTTTTACAAGGTTTGGATTCGAGGACTCAACTTTACCTACTTGCATATGATGGTACTCATGCTTGTTTGAGTAGCATATTTTATGTTAGTAGTGGTATAAAATAGAGCAAATGAGAGTCTCTTTGACTCAATGCTTTGCAATCCTTTCCCATTTGACCCCGGTGTCAATTTTAAGTGTGTTGAGTGTGGTAGTAACACCATCTGTCATTTGCATGATTCTTCTTTGGTGTTATTATTTGATCCAATGTGCTTGAATGAGGTTTGTTTACCAATTTTGGTGGGGGATACTTATGTACTTGAACCTGCTCATGAATTGGGAATAATTATTTTCTTGAAGTTCTCTAGTGCATTGAATGGGGTCTTAATTTGGGTTAACACTACTTGTGCCTTCGCACTTAGGTATGAGAGTGTTCATGTGCCACTTGACATAAGGGAGGCCTTGTGTTTGTTTGAAAGTGGATGAGGGCTTACATATGAAGTTGTTTAAGTGTATTGGCTTCTTCGCTTTACCCCTTTGTCAGTGTTTCTTACTCAGTCAAGTATCTATTATTTTGATAGGTTAAAAACCCTTTGTTGATAATTGTGATACTTGGTTATATATTAAGTTTGTGCATCCTTGGCATGATGATAAATTTATTATTGCTAACACTAACTCTCATGTCATGAGGATCTTGTTCTTGTTTGCTCTCCTTATGGATTTGCAAGGTATGGATTTGAGGACGAACCCTTTTCAAGAATGGGAGAAAGATACAATACAGATTGCCTCAAGGCTATCCATTTATGAACTTCAACGCTTTGATGGAGTGTTCACAAGGATGGAGGCTCTTAGGCATGTATGGACGACGAAGAGGGAGATACATGCCTTGCATGGGAACATATGCACCTTAAAGGAGCTCCCAGTTGGGCAACACCATGCTTGGATGATAGCTTAGAGTGTGGGAGGCCTAACGAAGCAAGGAGGAGAAAGTGGAGATGATGTTTCATTCGGCGAGCTGACCTTCACATCGACGCATCGCCAAAGCCTTTTGGCGAGGGTTCCAAGATTGCCAACTGACCTAAGGAGCTACGAAAGGGAAAGATGCTCATTGGGCGAGCTGAAGACCATTGGCGCATCACCAAGTGGATTGGGCGATGGTCCCCAGACCGCCCAAAGTTCCAGTAGCTCCCCAGCCAAGACAAGGAACATGATTCCTCACAGAGTACATTGGGCGCATCACCGAGTCATTAGGCGAGCCCGACTTGGCTCGCCCATTGGCCCATTTCGGGTCACTTTTGGACCCATCTATGTAATAATGCCTAAAAACTATAAATAGGCCTTTAGGGGTTCATTTTAGGTTAGACTGATTTTGAATATTGTGGTTGTAAACCTAAACTTCTTGTGTAAGTGTTTGAAAGCTTGGTAAGCTTTTGTTGAACCTTGTTTAGAAACAGGAGTTGCTTGGGATATCATTCCCTTGAGGTCTTAGTAAGAGTTAGGTGTTTCTTGTTGGATTAACGAAGTGAGGTCTTTGGGTTTAACATACCCATAGGTTGCTCTTTGTTTCCTCTTGTTGTGTCTATCTATTTATCCGGATTAGGTGTTTGTTAGGATCTAGATTGGAGGTTATTGGATTTAATACATCCTTTAGTTGCCAATTATTTCTTATCTTGTGTCTCTTCTTCTATCTTTCTTTTGTTTCTGCTGTTGTTTGTGATTCTTCTTGTGAGAAAAATATAATTAGTTATCTCTTGATTGTTTAAATTAACAACTATTTTGAAACAAATATTTTTAATATATATACATGACTACCAAAAAGAAACAGAAGGAATATCACGGTACAACATCTTTTCCGCCATTAACCTCAATCATTCAAACATACGTGATATGTTCATGACTATTAATAGTACAAAATAAATGTACAACTTACATCTGATCAATTTGTCACAACTATCCATACCTAAAGCTGTAAATGAAAAATGAAGAGTTGAGATTTTTCTAAAGAGTTGTGATTTTTTTTTGAAGGATTTTAATTTTTTGGAAAGTAGTGACTTTTCCAAAGGGACTTTTCGATAAGGCATAATAAATATTTGTTTACACTACCCTTTTGTTGTCTATAAATAGAGGGGTTCCTCTTTCCAAAACAACGATTTTTTGAACTTTTTCTTATTCTGCAGAAACAAATTCTAGTGTACTTTACTATCTTTGAGTGGATTGCTCACACCGTGATTTTAGGTACCAATACATCGGTGAGTAAGATCGTTCTATTCTGGGAGGATATATTGCATTAGCCTCGAGTACTTGAGAGGAATAATTTCCTTAAGGATACACTGTGTATTCAGCGAACTCGATTTTCTTCTTTTCAATATTGTTTATGTTTTCTTGTAGATTATATTTTCTTTACTGATGTTAACTTTATAGTTTGAAAATATACTTTAAACTTTGTTGTTTTACAAAATTTTGCAAAGTTATTCTTCTAAGTATCTTAGTAATACAAATATATAGCATTATCCACCACAATATATAATTATCCAATTAATATAAATCATAAGCACATTTTTTAGAAATACAATAAAACAGTAAAATCATGTAAATCATATTCAGAAATACAATAAAACAATATAATATATTCATCTATCCAGAACCCTCTAACACTCCCTCAATAATTATATGTCTCACTCTAGTATGTACACACATGCTTAAGGGTTTTAATTTTATCCATATAATTATGGCCTGAAAGGTGCCTAGGTGTTCATGTATGATGTACCGTATTGACTGATACACAAATTCATCATTCATAAGATCATCACAATATACAATTAATATGGTAAAAAGATACAATGGGGGATAAGTGTAACTACTCGTCCCTTCTTCACATGAGAACTATTTGTGAAAGAAATCAAGCTAGAAAACTTTTTGAATAACAACTTGAAAATTTTAGCCTAGTCTACTCTCTGACGGAATCTGAGTGAGATAGTGTCGAGGACAATCTAGAAAAGGATTGGGTAATATTTCTAAACTTGAATTAATTTTTCTATTTGCTAAGATATTAAGGAGTCTATATGACCTTTCATAATCAAATTCAGGTGAGTAAAACTCCTGAAATCAAACTTGGCATGAAGGAAATAGTTTGGGACATTAAGGGTCAAAGGTATGTTGCAAAAAAGGGCTTTTCAGGAGTTTTCAAGTCTCTGGAGTTCATGTTATTTAATATAGCAAGCGACAAGACGCTATAACAGGCACATGTAGGCGCTATAATGGGATGTGAACCACTATAGCAAGGTAAATCAAGATTTTATGCAGAAAAAGTTTTAAAACCTCCTATTTTCTAAAACATTGTTAATGTGATTATTTCATGTTGGTTCATGAGTGACCGAAATTTGTGTTTAAATGTTGGGATGATTCTTGTGTAGATCGGATTTGTATGTTAAATATTGTGGATGGTGTTTTAGGGATCTTTGGTGGTCCGAATTACTTGAAAGGTGTAATGAATCAGGTATGGCTTGACTTACTAAGGTTGTTCATGTTTATTGTTCATATTAACTCAAGGTGAGGACTGAAAGTTCGGACTATGCTATACTTGTGATTATAATTGTATATTATTTGTTTTGTTAAGTTTTGGTTACTATGCATGGTTAATGACCCGGTCTGATGCATAGTTTTAATGTTAAGACTATATATGATTGTTCAGTGTTTAGAACATATATGATAAGGGATATTTGAGTCAAGATGACCAAGTTGGTGTAAGGTGGGAGTTTCAGGTACTGGCTCAAAAGGGTCCGATGTTAGCATGAAAACTTGAAAGAGAGTAGTAGGTTGGTTAACAGAGTTAGTTGTGGTCTTTCATTCGGAAATATCTATGTGATAGAAGGGTTAGATTATGATTTGATATGAGAGTGACATAATAGGTAGGCTTGGGAAGCCTTAGGGTGACATAACATGTAGGCTTGAGAAGCCTTAGAGCCATATAACATGTATGCTTGGGAAGTCTTAGGGTGGCATAATAGGTAGGCTTGTGAAGCCTTAAAATGACATGAAAGGTAGGCTTGAGAAACCTTAGAGTAACATAAAAAGTAGGCTTGAGAAGCTTAGAGTAGAAAGATGGTTGATTGTTTAATGGTAGAGTTGGCAACAAAATGTATAAGGTAGGACGCTGAGATCAAAATGTACTAGTTTATGGGTGTTATACCTAGGATGGTGAAAGCATGTAGATAGAGACTTGGGGTTGTGTAACTTTCATATTTCATGTTTCCTTCTGAATGTCTACTTTCTATTATGTGGTCGATTTGGATCGATCGATGATGCCTACTAGTACGTGTTGTTTGTACTAATACTACTCTTACTATGAAATTTGGCATAGTGTGATTGTAGAATTCAGTGATGTTTCATAGGTGAAGGCGATGGTAATATCCGACAGCTTCTACTCAATGTTCCTTATGGTGGGAAATGTATCTTATTTTCTTTATAAACTATATCATCTTAATAGCTTTTATACTTGTTTAGACTAGTACCTTGGAGAGTGTTAGTGTGTTCTTTTGTAAATAACCTTGAGTTTTAAATCTAGTTAATAGTAATTCCATAATTGCATAGGGTGTTAGATTATGTTTTATTCATTTTCCGTGTGTTATAATGAAATTTGTGATTGAGGATTCTCTTATCTAAGTGTAAGAGTAAATGTCCTCACGATCCAATGGATTGGATCTTGGATCGTAACAATAAGTCTCCTCGTTATTATACTTAACATAGTAAAAGAAACTCTGCATTAAATATTTATATAAACATCAAATTATAATTGCTTAATTTATAATGTTACTTCATTAAATCACTTAACTATGATAACTTGATGTATTTTGATTTAAGAAGGGTATAGATATAACACTTGTTGACAGTGTATGTACAGTCAGTGGCGGATCCAGGATTTTCATTCAGGGATTTCGAAAAATAAAAAAATAAACGTGTGAATAAGCCAACAAAACATAATTCCAAGGAAGTACTAGTATATAGTTTATAGGTACAAAAAGTTAATTATGTTATAACATATCTTTAGCACGTTTGGATTTTCTTTCACGTTTGGATTTTTTTAGGTTTAAATCTACTCTTTTAGAACTTTTTTTTTAAAAAAAAAGGTGAAAAATTGGTCCTGCAACTAAATGAAGTGAAGATAAAAAAAATTAAAATGTTAACAATGAGATTTGAACCCTGAATGCAAGCAGGGGCGGATCTACATGAACAGGTGGGGGTGCCACGGCACCCAGTGATCTTGGAAAAAACGTCGTTTATATATGTATATACGCATAATAATTCAACATATATTACTTTTGCCACCCAATGACCGAAATGCGGAACAACTCAATTGGCGAAGGAGTTGGTCTGCCACACAGCCAACTCGGGTTCAAACCTCACTGCCAACATTTATTTTTTTGCTTGCTCTTTTTCTTCTTTACTTTTCTTTTGTCTTTTTCATTAGTATGTTTGTGCTTAATTTTTTTTTTTCATCCATTCATTCTTATTTATTTACTATTCTTTATTAATTCAAATTGACTCATTTTCATGATTAATTTTTAGTTCTTCTTTTCTTTTCTTTTCTTTTTTGTCTTTTTCATTAGTATGTAAATGGCATGATTTTATTTTTCTCCATTCATTCTTATTTATTTACTATTCTTTATTAATTCAAATTGACTCCTTTTCATGATTAATTTTTAGTTTTTTTTTTTACTTTCTCTTGCACTAATTATTAATCTTGATATGGGTGTTACATGTTTATTTTTATCAATTAATGAGTACTAAATTATGAACGTCAAATAAATATTATTAAGAATATATTTAAATAGTAGTTTTTTAAAATATGTTTTAAAAATGATGAATATTATTATTAGAGCTTTATTTTAAAAAAATTTAAAGGTTCTTTCAATCTTCACCGACGTTCTTGCTAAGTAAGATGACTAGGTTGAAACTACAATTTTTATTCTTTCCCTACTATGTATCTCCAACAACACATAAAGTTAATGTAATTTGAATATATTATGTTAATACTATTAGATGGTTTATACAAGCTCAAATTTTAATGTGAAATTATTTTTTTTCCTCAAAATTTCAGCGAATAAGACATCTAATTCCAAAAAGGAAAATAAATTGAATTGTTTAGTTATCTCTAATCTCAGAATATCTAAAAGAAAATATTACTAACATGCATATTTGATCGATTTGTTTATTAAAAAAAAAAAATCAGTAACCCGAATTGTAACCCAAAATTAAAGCAACCGATCATTTTATCCTACTTGAACGTTGTGGCACCCACGACCTCCAAATCCTAGATCCGCCCATGAATGCAAGAGTCAATTTAAAAGTAGAACTACCAATACACTATAACTTACTTCTTGTTCATGAGAAGGTTCAAAATTAATATATCTATATAAATATAAAAAATGTATCTTATACATACCGTATAATTTTTTATCAAGAAAATTGAGGTGAAACCCTAAAACCCATGTGTATCTGCCCCTGTGTACAGTTCTAAGGAGACGAAAGAAAATACTAATGGCATTAACTCAAATCATTGACATCGAAATACTACTATTTTAATACCATAGCCTTACAAAAACAGATTTTTTTAAAAGAAAATCTAAAAGCAGGCAAACATCTTGAACAATCTGGAAAAAACATAAAGCAAATTATAATAACACTGTAATAATTATAATATTTTTTTTGACCTACTTTATTTGTCACATTTTCTATTTACACGTTCCTTAATGAACTATGTATTTTAACTATTATGTTAAGTCTCTTTTCAATGAATATTCTCTTTATTTACAAACATGTTCTACTTAGAAAAACATTTATTTTAAAAATAATATTCTCTTTATCCCAATTTATGTGACACTTTTTTTATTTTTTGAGAGTCAAACAGTTTAAACTTGACAGGAAATTTGCACATAGAATCTTCAATTTTTTCGAAATGAAATTTATATATTTGTTAACTACGTAAAACGTATTATAAGTCATAATAAATGGCAATTTAAAATAATTAAAAAATATATGAAACAATAACGGTCAAAGATTCACTTGTTTAAATCTCAAAATTTGAAAAGTGTCACATAAATTAGAACGAAGAAAGTAACACTGTTTAATTAATAGAAAATATAAGTGTCAATGCAAATAATTCTCTTCACTTAGATTTTAAATATTCTCTCATTCTACTTAATTATATTTTAAAATAATAACTATTTAATATTATTTATTTTTAACAAGACGGACAAGTAAAATAATCCATAGGATACTACATAAGGTTTTCAAATAGTAGTAGATAGTATATAATTTTGATTAGATGTGACATTGTGATTTGGAAGGAGCTACACATAACTAGCACTTTTGTTTGCATTGACACGTTGATACTTATATGATTGAGTGCTCATGTATTTCCAAAAATGCCCTTATAGGGTACAGATTTTTTTGGGATATAAATGTTAATTATATCAAATTACTTGCTAGATAATTACTCTAATAATTAATTTATTTAGGAATTAATTTATATATAATCATACTAAAAGAGAGAGAGAGAAAGAAGCAAATCAAAAGGTCTTTACCAAAATACCAGATTGCATCATGACGGGTGCACATAGGTCGGTTTGGTTTGATTATTCATTAAAAAATAATTTAAATCAATTATGTCGGTTTATTAAATCTAAAAACCAAATCAAACCACATATAGTCAGTTTTTTCGATTTCGGCTTTAGTCGGTTTTTGTGGGTTATTTTGGTTTTTTCAATTTTTTACTATACAGTATTTGAAAAAGAGATCAAATATATTTTCACTTACTTGTGTGATAAGCTAAACTTAAAAAATGTTAAATGAATAGAAATTTTAGAAAAGACGGTAAAATTCACGTGAGTACAAAATATTTTTTTTTGAAATATCAACGTTCATTATGTTAAATTAATAAGATTAAAGACTACAGGCAAACTGAATACAAAACAAAATATTTACAAAGTAAATTGTTAACTTCGAATTTGAAAAACTATAACAATATAATTGTAACTTCGGATCTTAATACAAAATAAAATATTTACAAATTTTACAAGCCTAAATTTGAAATAAAATATATAAACATTGAAAACTATAAACTAACTAAAAATATAT
>JAJOOO010011013.1:0-38478 GCA_029582685.1 Solanum piurae
ATACTGCATAAACATTGATGGTATATCTAGATACCATATTGTTCATACATTGATGACCTACTCGATTGTCATATTAATCATGTTTTAGAAGCTCTTTCTCAAAACTCATCTTAACTTTCTCAAAAACTCAGTTTAAAACTCAAGTGTTGTCTATAAAAAAGCTTCTTAAGATTTATAACTCAAAATAGGGTTTATCCTGAAATATACTGATAATGTGGCATTCAAAATTGGAGCTTGTATATCTGAATAACTGAAATATCTGACCTAGAATTTGTAATTCAAGAACTAAAGAAATACATAGCTAGGGTTCTGAAATTCATACAATAAACTGAATACAAACATGATAATCTGATTTGGAACATTTAAAAAACTAATTCATGATGATCTGTTGAAATTCTAGAAACCCTAGGTATGTTCATAATCATGGAATCTAGAATCTGACTGAATTCTAGGGACCTAATGGGTGAAAGAAACCCACTAGTGAAATCCCAAATACCTGGTGACGAATTCCATGAAGAAATCCTTCGATTTCAGGGCTGGAACTGGAGGAAACTTGTTGCGTTCTTGAACTAGGGTTCTTGACCTCTTTATCCTCTTAGTGTTCTAATTTTTCTAAGTTTTGAAGAATGATCTGACTTAGGTAAGACCCCTGATTTAACTATTGTAGGAGTGATCGACGGATGGGACCTAGTAGGTCAATCTATGGTCCGTAGATTGGGTCCGTAAGTCAAGCTTGCTCGACAGGCGTTCACTAAAACAAGCATAACATTTTACTTGGAGGTCGGATTTTAGCAAACTCGGCGGCAATGGAAAGAGGATTCAATTATCTATATTATTGTAGGTCATGTGACACATAATTCATTTTTTTCTAGGAGTTATGACTATCTAATGTTGACCCAATCAACAATTTCTTTTAATTGGCCATTGACCCCCACTTACGGTCAGACCTACGGACCGTAGATCGAACGACGGTCCATTCTGGTCGGTCGTAGTTCGTGTTAGAGGTTGGTTAAAAGGAGTCTTGATCCACGGACACAGACCACGGACCGTGGTTTGACTTACGGGCCGTAGGCATGTTCGTGGGTCGAGACTTAGCCAATTTTCTGAGCTGGATTGCAGTGTCCATCTACGGACCACCAGCATGGACCGTAAGTCATCCCATGGTCCGTAGGTGGTACCCGTAGCTTCTGATTTTCTGAATTTTTTTCTGGGTATGATTTCTGAGGTGTTACAAGTCCAGTGCAATGTGTGCCAAAAAAGGAGGTATAACCGTAGTCCCAAATGAAAAAGGAGAACTCGTGCTGACAAGACCAGTGACTGGGTGGAGAGTATATATGGATTATCGATAGCTTAACTCATGGACCGAGAAAGACCATTTTCCAATGCCTTTTATGAACCAAATGCTTGACCGGTTATCAGAAAGAGGATGGTATTGTTTTTTGGATAGGTACTCTGGTTATAATCAAATCTCTATTGCACCGGAAGACGAAGATAAAACCACTTTCACTTGCCCTTATGGAACATTTGCATTCAAAAGGATGTCATTAGGGTTGTGTAATGCCCCAACAACATTCCAGCGTTGCATGTTATCTATTTTTGCGAATATGGTCGAAGACTCTATGGAGGTATTCATGCACAACTTCTCAGAAGTAGGGGACACGTTTGAGGAATGCTTGACACACTTAGGACAGGTGCTCCAAATATGCGTGGATACGAATCTGGTTCTCAATTGGGAAAAATGTCACTTTATGGTGAAGGAAGGTATCGTTCTTGGGCACAAAGTATTGCAAAAGGGGTTGGAGGTTGACAAGGCGAAAATTGAGGTCAATGAGAAATTACCTCCGCCAATTTCAGTGAAGGGTGTTCGCAGCTTCTTGGGGCATGCAGGTTTCTACCGAAGGTTCATTAAAGATTTCTCAAAGATTGCACATCCACTATGCAAACTCCTAGAGAATGAAGTGAAGTTCTATTTTGATGATACTTGTATGGACGCATTTAAGTGTTTGAAAGAAAATTTAGTATCCCCCCCGATTATCGTCAGTCCTGATTGGTCCAAATCTTTTGAAGTAATGTGTGATGCTAGTGGTATGGCATTGAGAGTAGTGTTAGGGCAAAAGCGCAACAAACTATTTCGCCCAATTTATTACGCAAGCAAAACTCTAAATAGTGCCCAGTGAAATTATACGGTCACTGAACATGAAATGCTCGCAGTGGTCTATGCATTTGAAAAGTTCTTGGCATACTTGCTAGGAACCAAAGTAATAGTACACACTAATCATGATGCACTCCGCTACTTGATGGCGAAAAAAGATGCAAAACCAAGATTGATAAGGTGGGTGCTACTATTACAAGAGTTCGATTTTGAGGTAAAAGATCAAAAAGGCTGCGAAAATCAAGTGGCCGACCACTTATCAAGGTTGGAAGGAAGGGAAGATGCCGAGCGTGGAGTCAACATAGACGACTTTTTCCCAGACGAACAGGTGCTTGCTATATCTCTCAAACCTACACCATGGTATGCAGACTTTGCAAATTACATTGTGAGTGGATTGATACCGGATGACCTAACCTTTTACCAACAAAAGAGATTCATGTTCGACGTTAAAACGTACTTCTGGGATGAACCATACTTATTTTGAGAATGTGCTGACCATGTTATTAGGAGGTGTGTTACGGAAGAGAAAGAGTAGAAATTCTCCATGCTTGCCATGCATCTCCAGTAGGAGGTCACCATAGTGGTATTCGTACTGCCGCTAAAGTCCTCCAAAGTGGTTATTATTGGCCGTCCCTATACAAGGATGCACATGAATTTGCAAAGAAATGCTCTCAGTGTCAGTAGCAAGGCATAGTGTCTAGAAGGCACGAGTTTCCTCTCACTCCTATTTTGGAAGTCGAGTTATTGGATGTATGGGGGATCGATTTCATGGGCCATTTGTGAGATCATTTAGAAATAAATATATCTTGGTGGCGGTAGATTATGTCTCCTAATGGGTGGAGGCCATCACACTTCCAAACAACGAAGGAAAAAGTGTTGTCCAATTTCTGAAATGCTACATCTTCGCAAGATTTGGCACTCCTAGGGCAATCATTAGCGATGGGGGTCCCATTTTTGCAATAGGTGGTTTTCAATGGCACTGAGAAAATATGGGGTAAAACACAAGGTAGCAACCCCATATCATCTCCAAACAAGTGGCCAAGTCGAAGTGTCGAATCATGAAATCAAAAGCATCATGGAAAAGACAGTAAATGCCAACAGAACTAACTGGTCTAGGAAACTCGATGATGCACTATGCGCATAACAGACCACTTACAAAACACCTATCGGTATGTCTCCATATCAGTTGGTTTATGGTAAAGCATATCATTTGCCCGTCGATCTAGAACACAAAGCATTGTGGGCATTAAAAGCTCTAAATTTGGATTGGTCAAAAACTTCAAGGGAGAGGATTGAGTAGTTGAACGAACTGGATGAATTTAGACTCGGATCGTATGAAAGTTCAGCCATCTACAAAGAAAAGATGAAGAAATGGCATGATCCTCGGATACTCAAACGGGACTTCAAGGTAGGAGATTGGGTTTTGTTATACAACTCTTGACTTAGATTCTTTCCCAGAAAGCTCAAATCCAAATGGTCTGGACCTTTTAGAGTAACGCGAGTGTTCACCAATGGTTCCATAGAAGTTGAAGATCATGGAGGACCTCCATTTAAAGTGAACGGTCAATGTATGAAATTATATTTTGGGGATTGTCAAGAGATTTCTTTGGTTGAAGTGGCGTACTTGGAAGATGCTTGAAGGCACTGCTGCGTCGTGCCACGACGTTAACTAAGGCGTTGTTTGGGAGGCCTTAGAAGTGGGTCTACATGAGGTTCAGCTTGAGAGAGTTAACCCTAGTCTCATATCCTAACACTCAGCTCGAGAGAGTGAGTGGGGTAAGGCGTAGGCTGGTCTTCATGCGGCAAGTGGGTGTCCGAGAGGAACCCATTTGAAATGGGGTAAGATGCTCGAGAGAGAATTTATTCCGACGTAAAGTTTAGCCTAGTCCCTATTACTCTATAAATTTTCTATCGAAAGCATGTACCAAATAATGTAGATTAACCCGTATTCCGGTCACATCCCAAGAATCCCCTCTCATTATTTATAAATCTTTGTTTATTTTGCTGTTTTTATTTTCTAGTGACAAAAAACCCCATTGTGAATTGACACTCTTGTGTCGCCCTTTAATTTACAATGTTTTTAATCGTCAATGACTTTAGCTACGACTAGTTAGAACAAATTTTATTTTTCTATTAATTATCAAAACCGCTCCCTTGGGACTCGACCCCAACCCTTGGTTGAGTTATAATACTATTGCACGTTCGTAGACACTTGCATCGGAAGTTGTGTCGTTGATTACACAAAACATCACTCCCCAAGCGAACCCTCATCCTGGCTCACTACAAGCGAACGACTAAATCAAGAATAGAAAGCTTTAAAACCGAATAAAATTCATGAAACTCAAATACAAAGCTTTAACTCAAATGATTTACTATGAATATAAATAGAATATTTAACTAGCAAACAATAGGCTACTCAAGTATTTAATACATTTAATAAGATAAATTAATAGACTTCTGAAACTCTATTGTCTATCTATGAAGACTCTAAATGACAAAGATGGAAGTCGGGACAAGACCCACGATATCCTAACAAAGTAGAAAGGTAAATGAAATCCTCCAGAAGTAAGGAGGCTCACCATAGCCAACTCGAACTACATGTGGTATCAATGCAGCTCATGTTGATGGCCCTGAATACTTGTATCTGCATCATGAAATGATGCAGGCCAAATGGCTCAGTACGTGGAATGTACGAGCATGTAAGGGGAAATCTAAAGCATAAACATAAGATTGAACTAGTAGAAAAGAAACATACTTACCTATTCTCAAACTTACTCAACTCAAGGAATACTAAAAAATAAAGTAACAATTAAATATGCAATATATGGAAAGCTTTTTAAAATAGTAGATAGCAAATCAATGTATTGAAGAACACAATAACAATTCAATTTGTATATAATAACAAATAATATAACTATGTGGGAGTTTCTCTAATCGACAACCATCATTATGAGCTTGTGATGATACATCGTCTCGCCCACGCTGCCATAATCATCCTATACTTTGCCAGGGTATAAGACCTCTCACCTAAGTGGATCCACTAATCTATGCTAAAAATCATTAAGGAATCATTTAAAAAGTACGATCATTTCCACCCACATCAGCTACATGGTTTATGGAGACTTGAGTTATCTAAACTCGTCTCATATCGGTGCTCAATACTACTCCTAAAATATAGTCAGCTCATATGTTTAAAAACATAACTCTTTCTATGGTTTGATTTTATTACTCAAAATCTTTCTCTAAAAAGAGATGTTACTCAACTGCTCAAAAATATTTTGGAAATCTCAGTTTCCACCTCTTTTAAATGTGAAAACATTTATTCTTGGGAATACTTAGCTTCCATATATGATTTTAAAGAAAATAAACTCGACTCTACTCTTTCTCAACTCAAGTGCTCAAGTCTTAAAACAAGTTTAGAAAAAGTTGTAAAAGACTTCTCAAAATAGGGTTCATACCGAATGATGGACGTGAACGACTCAATTCAAGGTTTTCAATAACCATACAAAGAACTCGATACTCGGAACTCAACAATTCATAACTCAAGAACTTCAATGATACTACTCATTTCAATAATGGTCAACTCATAAGGTTTCATGCTGAATTATGAGCATGAACTACTCAACCCAAGGACTCAAAGATATTTCTCATCTCAAGACTGCTCGACTTAACTCCACTCAAGGACTACATGGGTAACATGTAATAGTCCCATGATTAGGAATATAATCTCAAATGGGTTAGGAATTCAAAATTTGAGACTTAGAACTTGAAGATACTACTCCACTCAAAGATGATCAATTTATGAAGTTCATGCGGAATTTATGGGCATGAACGACTCGAATTGAGGGTCTACATGATAATATGGAACTCGTGTATACTAATCTTCTCATTCTAATACTTACTTACTTAAAACATAACTCAAATCGATGATGGATCTCAATGGATTTACAATTGAACTCAAAGGCTTTCTTGAACTCTACTCTTAACTCTCTCTTGAATGTGAATTATGAATTCAAGAGTTATGGTTCATGATATGAAGGATCTCATGATGACAAAGTAGACTCATGAATACATTATCCTCATCCTCTTACTCACTTGCTCCAGTCTTGAAACAAGTTACTAGAAGTTGTAGAAGACTCCTCAAAAAGACTCAAAGGGACTTTCTTAGAATGTTCTAAAGAATTCTCAAAACTTAACTAATAACTCTACCTTGAATTTGAATTATGAATTCAAGGTTATTATCATTTCATGAATTATTTCTAGGTGTTTAGAAGTATCTTAGAGTAGTTAGAATCGAAAGGGAGTGAAGGTACACTTTAAAAAAACTCAACCGGAGCAACCGACTGCAAACTGGATGGGGGTAGGCGACCCTGGCGCACTGAGTGGCGCGAGGCACCTACCCCTTAACTACAGAACATAATATGTGGCACACTGGCTGGCACGACTTGCCAGGCCCCAACCAATAAAACTCGATGAATTTCTTTGCTCGTTTTCTCACCCTAACTCGCCAAGAATCGAACGGTTTTATCCCAAATCACTTGAACTCGATTACTTAAATTAAGTAAACTGTAACATACTCAATAAATCCCTCAAAACACTCACTTTCATATCAAGAAATCATCAAAACCCCAACACAAAAAGATTTAGGATGAACGTCAAGAACACTTCTCAAGAACTCATCAAGAACTCTAATCTTTTAACTTCAAGAATGAAATTTAGCTGAAAATAACATGATTGACACGTGGGTGAAAAAACCCAACACTATGGAAGCTTACATACCTCTTAGGGATTAAACTCATGGCGAAAATCTGCAACAAAACGCAAGACTCTCGACGAACGCTTTGATCCTCTCCTTTTTTCTCCTCTTTTCTCTTCTTTTCTCTTCTTTAACTCCCAACTAAAACCCTAGGATTATATTAGGATTATAAAACTGAAACTAATAGGATTAGACCCTTAAAATCTTACTAAAAATGAATTAAATCTGATTGGGTAAGGAAAAGATCAAAATACCCCTTACTATTTTCGGGTAACTTTCCTTAACTGGACAGCTTGACTTCAAAAGGGCATATCTCACTCATCCAAATACAAAACTTAGCAAACTCGATGGTGTTGGAAAGATAATTCAAATACCTTTCATTAGATATCTTGTAGCCCACCTAACTCATCTTGTGCAGAGAGTTATGGTCGTTTGAAGTTGACCTAAAACTCATAACTTAAGCATAACTTGCAAAATTTCAGATTTTGCTATTTCAAATTTAGTTCTTTTTGGAACTCAAGGTGCTACATCTAGTGATCTGACCTTAATACTTAAGAAAATTTAAATTCCTTGGTAAAAATCTCATTGACTACAAACAACGGTTCGAATCTTAGTTCGAAAATTTTCTTGGGTGTTACAATATCTCCCCCTTGGGATCATTCGTCCTCGAATGACGACTGGACTGGGTATGGAATGGGTTACTCTTACTAAGGTCTGTGTCTAATGGTATGCTATTACTATATTCAAGCTTAACCAAAATCCTTAGGTTCGGGTTCTATACCTCTCTATAGGGAATCGCATCCCAAGACTATTACTCTTACCACCACATTCAAGCGTAGTACTCTAACAGCTCCATGGACTCCTACTAACCAACGCCTTCGGAACTAACTAAGAGCTCTCATTTAACTGTTTCTCATCATAAAACATCATCCTCCTCTTCCTTCTCATTTATGCCCTTAAGAACCATTATTGGACGTGGCCGGCACTCAAGAATCATTGTTGGTCCCCAAGCGAACCCTCATCCTGGCTGACTACAAGCGGAAAACTAACTCAAGCATACAAAGCTTAAAAACTGAATAAAATTCATGAAACTTAAATACAAAGCTTTAACTCAAATGATTTACTATGAATATAAATAGAATATTCAACTAGCCAACAATAGGCAACTCAAGTCTTTAATACATTTAATAAGATAAATGAACAGACTTCTGAGACTCTATTGTCTATCTATGAAGCCTCTAAATGAAAAAGATGGAAATCGGTAAAAGACCCACGACATCCTAACAAAGCTAAAAAGTAAATGAAATCCTCCGAAAGGATATCTCCAATACTCTTTGGAACTCATTACTGTCTTACTTTCAAACACTTGACTCGATTTCTCATCTTGTCATCTCCCCCTTAAGTCTAAAGCTGACACTTGAAATCTATGGACCTATTCCATAATCTCTAAATGGTCTACCTCCTCTTTTACTCTAACACTCAAGAAAACCTTATCTGATGACTACCAAACTCTCCATAAGCAGGTACTAAGACCTCTTTTTAAGGTGTTTCTCTTAACCTCTTAATGCTCTTGTTACTCTTGTGACGTATCCACACTTCACTGCCCTTATCTAAAGGTTAGGGTCTCTCACTTGTACTACTCACATTCATTGCAGCAACCATATCAAATCCTCACCTACTCTATGTCAAGTCTACCATATCAAATCTCAAGACTAACATCATCACCCTTATATTGCCCTTATTTTGATCATAACACTCATCTCAAATTCAAGCTTAATGTTTATTACTAAACTCAAATACCAATATGATTGCTCGCTTACTATACTAACTTACAACTACTAGATACAAATTCATAAACACTCGTCCACTAGAACCTTATGACAAGTAGTCAATCCTTACCTCATAGCATCTACACTCATAATTTACTATCACTTTCCACTTCACAACTTAAATACTATTACTCACTTACTGCGCATTATCTCTCAAATAGTTCTGTCATCCTCTGGATACTATGGGGCTCCCCCCTTCAAAGTTCATAAACCTAGCTTCGGTCTATCACCTCATGAATATTTTACTTTCTGATTCTATACATACATTTTGTCTACTCTAACACGATGACACATCGACATCAACTCTATTCTGGTTAACAATGTACTCTATCTCATCATGACTAATAATTATTCCTCTAATCACGAACTCTTCTGAAACCTTACAATTCCTTACTTGACTCATAATGGAACTCATCACTTATAATTGACTGGGTGCAGGATTGCAATAACATAATTTGCCCCCATCACTATCTCTTTCCCTTAGATTACTAAACCTCTACATACTTTCCTCTAACTCTGGGCTCTTTCACTACTACTGCTCATGATCTCGTAACTCATGCTACCTTTTCGGGTGAAAATCTTACCCAATCTCTAAACATACTTCCTCATAAGGATCTCGGCTGAAACAAGGCTTAAGGAAAGAGTACAACTCGCTTTTACTCAAATTCACGATTCATATGAACATGAGTGTATTCCTCTTAAACTCAACACTTAACTCACTCATAGGCTTTTCTCAAGCCCCTCTAGAGTCTCATGACTTCCTCAAGATTTCTGCTAAGAACAACTCATCGATTAAGGACTGACTTTTCTGTTTAACCACATCTAGTATGATGGGTAGTCGAATGAATGAATCTGAGAAATGCACGAGTATGAATAAATCTCTATGACGTAAGTCTATTGCACGATTCAGAGTATGAAAGACGGGAAACTTTTCTTAAATGTCTGTAGTCCCTCGTTTATAGAAGTAGTGCCCTCACAACCATAAACAAGACCCTACTAACACAATTTCATAGACACCCTAGGACACTTGAACTCTGTGCTCTAACACCAAGTTTTTCACGACCCGAGTCTACACCTTGGACGTGGCTGACACTCAAGAACCATTGTTGGTCCCCAAGTGAACTCTCATCCTGGCTCACTATAAGTGGAAGACTAACTCAAGCATACAAAGCTTAAAACTGAATACAATTCATGAAACTCAAATACAAAGCTTTAACTTAAATGATTTACTATGAATATAAATAGAATATTCAACTAGCCAACAATAGACAACTCAAGTCTTTAATACATTTAATAAGATAAATGAACAGACTTCTGAAACTCTATTGTCTATCTATGAAGCCTCTAAATGACAAAGATGGAAGTCGGTACAAGACCCACGACATCATGACAAAGCTGAAAAGTAAATGAAATCCTCCGAAAAGAAGGAGGCTCACCATAGCTAACTCGAACTCCAGGTGGTATGAGTGAATCTCTTGTTGATGGCCTTGAATACCTATATATGCATCATGAAATGATGCATGCCAAATGTCTCAGTACGTGGAATGTACGATCATGTAAGGGGAAATCAAAAGCATAAAACATAAGCTTGAACTAGTAGCAAAGAAACATACCTCTTCTCAAACTTACTCAACTCAAGGAATACTCAAGAATAAAGCAACAATAAAATATGCAATATATGGAAAGCTTTTTAAAATAGTAAATAGCAACTCAGTGTATTGAAGAACACAATAACAACTCAATTCATATATAACAACAAATAATATAACTATGTGGGAGTTTCTCTAACCTACAACCATCACTATGAGCTATGTGATGATACATCGTCTCGCCCATGCTGCCAGAACCGTCCTATACTTTGCCAGGGTATAAGACTTCTCAACTAAGTGGATCCACTAGTATATGCTAAAAATCATTAAGGAATCATCTAAAAAGTATGACCCTTTCAACCCACGTCAGCTACATGGCTTATGGAAACTTGAGTTATCTGAACTCATCCCCATATCGGTGCTCAATACTACTCCCAAAATATACTCAGCTCATATGTTTAAAAACATAACTCTTTCTGTGGTTTGAGATTATTACTCAAAATCATTCTCTAAAAAGAGATGTTACTCAAGTGCTCAAAAATATTTTGGAAATCTCAGTTTCCTCCTCTTTTAAATGTGAAAATATTTATTCTTGGGAATACTTAGTTCCTATATATCATTTTAAAGAAAATGAACTTGACTCTACTCTTTCTCAACTCAAGTGCTCAAGTCTTAAAACAAGTTTAGAAAAAGTTGTAAAAAACTTTTATGGACGTGAATGACTCAATTCAAGGTTTTTAATAACCATACAAAGAACTTGATACTCGGAACTCAACAATTCAGAACTCAAGAAGTTCAATGACACTACTCATTTCAAGAATGCTCAACTCATAAGGTTTCATGCGGAATTATGAGCATGAACAAATCAACTCAAGGACTTCATGGGTAACATGAAATAGTCCCATGATTAGGAATATCATCTCAAATGGATTAGGAACTCAATACTCAAGACTTAGAACTTGAAGATACTACTCCACTCAAAGATGATCAATAGATGAAGTTCATACGGAATTTATGGGCATGAACGACTCGACTCGAGGGTCTACATAATAATATGGAACTCGTGTATACGACTCCTCTCATTCTCATACTTATTTCCTAAAAATGTAACTCAAATCGATGATGGATCTCAAAGGATTTACAATTGAACTCAAAGGCTTTCTTGTACTCTACTCTTAACTCTCTCTAAAATGAGAATTTTAAATTTCAAGAGTTATGGTTCATGATATGAAGGATCTCATGATGAAAAAGTAGACTCATGAATAAATTCTCTGCATCCTCATACTCACTTGCTCGAATCTTGAAACAAGTTACTAGAAATGTAGAAGACTCCTCAACAGGACTCAAAGGGACTTTCTTAGAATGTTCGAAAAAATTCTCAAAACTTAACTCTTAAGTCTACCTTGAATTTAAATTACGAATTCAAGGTTATGACCATTTCATGAATGATTTTTAGGTGTTTATAAGTTTCTTAGGGTAGTTAAAATCGAAAGGGAGTGAAGGTACACTTTAAAAGAACTCAACCGACTGCAAACTGGATGGGGAAGGCGACCCTGGCGCACTGAGTAGCGTGGGGCGCCAACCCCTAAACTACAGAACATAATATGCGGTGCACTGGCTAGCGCGATGCGCCACCCCCTACCCAGAAAACTCGACAAATTTCTTTGCTCCTTTTCTCACCCTAACT
Organism: Solanum piurae; assembly: GCA_029582685.1. Classification (NCBI taxonomy): domain Eukaryota; kingdom Viridiplantae; phylum Streptophyta; class Magnoliopsida; order Solanales; family Solanaceae; genus Solanum; species Solanum piurae. The sequence goes on from JAJOOO010011013.1 coordinate 12,014, forward strand.
CGCCCAGAATCGAACGGTTTCTTCCCCAATCACTTGGATTCGATTACTTAAAATAAGTACACTCTAACCTACTCAATACAGCCCTCAAAACACTCACTTTCATCTAAAGAAATCATCAAAACCCCAACATAAAAGGATTTAAAATGAACTTCAAGAACATTTCTCAAGAACTCTAATCTTTCAACTTCAAGAATGAAATTTCGCTGAAAATAAAATGATTGGCATGTGGGTGAACAAACCCAACACTATGGAAGCTTACATACCTCTTAGAGATTAAACCCATGGCGAAAATCCGCAACAAAATGCAAGACTCTCGACGAACGCTTTGATCATCTCCTCTTTTCTCTTCTTGAACTCTCAACTAAAACCCTAAGCGTATATTAGGATTATAAAACTGAACCTAATAGGATAATACCGTTAAAATCTTACAAAAACTGAATTAAATCTGATTGGGCAAGTAAAAGACCAAAATACCCCTTACTATTTTCGGGTAACTTTCCTTAACTGGACAACTTGACTTCAAAAGGGCATATCGCACTTATCCGAACTCAAAACTTAGCAAACTCGGTGGCGTTGGAAATATAATTCAAAGACCTTTCATTAGATATTTTGTAGCGTACCTAAATCATCCTATACTGAGAATATGGTCGTTTGAAGTTGACCCAAAACGCATAACTTGCAAAATTTCAGATTTGCTATTTCCAATTTAGTTCTTTTTGGAACTCAAGGTGCTACATCTAGTGATCTGACTTTAATACTTAAGAAAATTTAAATTCCTTGGTAAAAATATCACAGACTACGAACAACGATTCGAGTCTTAGTTCGGAAATTTTTTGGGGTGTTACAGATAACATGTGTTCGAATAAAATTTATGTGAACTCATTGAGACTGAGTTTTAATATAATCTCTTCGGAATGTGTGAGTGTGTGTGTGTGTATATATATATATATATATATAATCATGTAATTTTTTCTCTTTTTTCATCTACATTCATAGCATGGTTTAATTATATTTCTTTGTTCTCTCACTTGATCTAAATCAGACTAATCTCCTTAAATGTTAATTACTTATTACAAATAAAGAATAACGATGGTACATCAATAAAGAGGAGGTCAAAACTGATGAAGAATGTTTAATAAAATTCCTCTATGAAGATAGTATCCTATGTATAGATATTTGATCATTTAAATTGAACCAATGAATCACAAAGTTAATTAATCATAACGATAACTTATTTTTAATTTTTTTCCAATTAAATAGAGTAGAATAGCAATCTGCCTTCATCTTTGATTGAAGAAGCTCCACTTATCGTTATATATAGTAGAATCGCAAGCTACCTTCACTTTTGTTCGAAGAAGCTCCGTTGATGGTTGATCCACTATCAGATGTCTTTGAGTCTAGAGTAATAATGGAGACAAAATGAGTACACCTAAAATATAGATAAAAGAAATTGTTAGTCAAAGACTATAACAAAAGAGCATTAAAATAATTCTCTGCCCACAAATCATGATAATGAGATGTGTGGTTATTGGTGAACAACCTTGTATGCTGACCTTTCTAACCTACCACAAATGTGATCGAAGGCTGATTTTTTGTGGACCAGTCCCAGTTACATTTGTGGTAGTCCATAAGCATCATCACACAAGGTCGTAGATTAAAAGATATGACACCCTATAGTTGATGTAAAATCTTTCATAAAATGCTATAAACACATCAAACGAATAATCAAATCAATCTTTCAACCTACAAAACTACTAAAAAATAAAAGAAATCTGAAAATTGATTATCATTGTTTCAATCTGTATAATAACAAATTAAAGGCCTCCATTCTTTTATTTTTATCAATGGAGTGAACTGATTATCATTCACTGAAGTATTAATCTAGATGGAAAATTGTGTTAAAGCATGGAAGTTTTAATTTATAGTAAAAAGAAGAAGAAAATAATAAGTTTAGTCATTAATATTATTAATATGATTTAATATCATATCTTTCACATAGATTCTTATAGTCAAATTTATTTATTGCAAGGATATTTGCAATGTACTTATATTTATTTCTAGAATACTTCTTTTATTTCTAGAATATTGTATTAAATTCATCACACTCAATTTTGGAGGATGAATATTCAAATATAACTTTTTTTGAAATTTAAGAGTAAATGTAAATTTTTGAAATTTAAAATTTTAAAATAATATGTTTTATTCAATATTAAGCTTTCTATTGAATAGAATACTTTCATCAAATTCTTGTTGATGTAGTTCAGAATATTGTTGCTTTTGTCATGACCCAATTGGCCGAGATTGACACCCACACTAACATATAATGGGAGAACTATCAAAAAATAAGAGACTAGGCCACTATAAGACAATTTAACAAATAACTAATAATTAAATCCAACTGAGTTTTATAAATAAAGTCAAGGTCAAATACTGAACTAAAACAACATTTGTCATGACCTAAAGAATACCCTAGATATGACATGGCATATAAGACTCCGAGAGGCCCTACACAAGTAACTTCACAAGTCTACTCATAATTTGGACAAGTCATTCTAATACATCAAAGAAGTGGTCGGGACGTAACCCATACACCATGTACAACGTCTGAAAAATATAGACATATGAAAAACAAAGTAAAGATTACATGGTCCTCAGAACATGAGGACTCACCACGTCTTCAACCTTGAACAATCTACTAGCTACGAGCGGGAGGAGAGGAAGTGTCATACTCTACATTATTAAATAATGTAGGAATAAGTATGCATAATTAATACATGAAATGTAATAAGTATGAGGGATATGCATAAAAACATAAAACATGATCATAAAAGGACAAAAGGGGAAAACATGGTATGCATGACCAAGCTAAAACGCAGCACAGTAAAACCTTTAAAGAAGAATCATCAATCATGAACATGGTCAATGCATCTTAAAATCATAATAAAAGTTTCATAAGACCTTTAAAGTCACTTTAGTTCATTTTGTATGATATTTACTATTAACCAACATAGACCACCTGAGCTATAACGTGGAATCTGGTGGCTTGCTCCCACACCAAATAAAAATATTGTTGCTTACCAAGGCAAAGACCTTAAACTTCTAGCCTCTGTGGATCATCTGGATATGTCACGACAATCCTACGGGGACACATAGTTAGGGACAAGAAGATTGCTACCCAAGACCCGACCTCTACTAATGGGAGAACCTCCATCTCAATGTACTCTCGGTGTTAAGTAACGTCCCAATGAAATTAGTCATAAACATAATCATATCATCATACATAGAAAAATACAATCAAGTGACTTATCCTAGTTTAAATAATCATCGAGTATCTCCTTAAAGCATGTATGAGAAAATCATTCACCAATCATAATTTCTTAGTATAAGAAAACCTTTCACCATTTCATTGATGCTCATCTCAAAACAACCTAGATCATAAAATATTTCTTTTCATAAATCATGCAGAACTTCCATGAAAACATCATTCATAGATTCATAATTTCTTCATAAACTCATGTCTTCAAGAGTTCATAGTCAAAACAATAGAAATTTCATGGGTTTATGTGAAATCTATGGGAAAGCATGTATTGAGTCAAAAAAATCATGATAAGATCAAATTCAAACAATTTAGTCAACAAAATTACAACTCCTGATGAATTGAAAGAAAAACCTTATCAAATTAATGAAATTGTACTTCAAGAATTGAGAAATCTTTGGCGCTTAATGGGTTAATGGAACCCATTGATGAAACCCTACATACCTTGAGGACAAAAGCCGAAAAGCAATGGAGGAATAGGAAATTTAAATCTTGAAACCCTAGTCTCCTTCTTGAACTTGGGAGAGAATTGGAGAAGATACGTGTAGATGAAATTTGAGAATTTGAGTGAATGATGGAGGTGGAATAATTTTAGGAGTAGAAGGGTAGTTATAGGACTTGAAATTAGGGTCACAACAACATAGTATACGTATTAGATGAATAGGAAAATACCTAAATAACCTTATGAAATAACTGTCGGAAGACCGTGCGGTTTAGACAAAATTCATGCAGACTGTACTAGTCAACCATAGGTTGAGTTACTGAGGCCTAAATTTTGTCAACTTCCTACGACTCCCTTCTACAGACCACCAAACCACAAATGATAGAAACCCAACAAAGAATATCCCCAAAATGTTGTAAGATAAATGTATAGAACATCTAATAGTCAAATTTATTTATTGCAGGGATATTTGCAATCTACTTATATTTATTTCTAGTATACTTCTTTTATTTCTAGAATATTTCATTTAATTCATCACACTCAATTTTGGAGGATGAATTTTCAAATATTACTTTTTTTGAAATTTAAAAGTAGAGGTAAATTTTTGAAATTTAAATTTTAAAATAATATGTTTTATTCAATATTTAGTTTTCTATTGGATAGAATACTCTCATCAAATTCTTGTTGATGTATTGTTGCTTTTTCATGACCTAATTGACCATGATTGACACCGACACTAACCATATAATGGGAAAACTATCGAAAAATAAGAGAATAGGCCACTATAAGACAATCTAACAAATAGCAAATAATTAAATCCAACTGAGTTTCAACGTCAAATACTGAACTAAATCAACATCTGTCATGACCGAAAGAATACCCTAGATGTGACACAGTGTATAAGATTCTAAGATGCCCTACACAAGCCGCTTCACATGCATATAAAGAAAGAGTTTAACATAACAACGAAAGTCTAGTCATAGTTTTTACAAGCCAATCTAATACATCAAAGAAATGGTCAGGACGTAACTCATATACCACGTATGATGTACGAAAAATAAATACATATGAAAAACAAAGTAAAGATGACATGGTCCTCAGAACATGAGGACTCACCACGTCTTTAACCTTGAATGATCAACTAGCTACGAGCGGGAGGAGAGGAAGCGTCACACCATACATTATTAAATAATGTAGGAACACGTATGCATAATTAGTACATTGAATGTACTAAGTATGAGTGATATGCATAAAACATAAAACATTATCATAAAAGGACAAAATGGGAAAACATGATATGCATGACCAAGCTAAAGCGCAGTATAGTAAAACCTTTAAAGAAGAATCATAAATCATGAACAAGGTCAATGCATCTTAAAATCGTAATAAAAGCTTCATAAGATCTTTAAAGTGACTTTAATTTGTTTTATGGGATATTTACTATTAACTGACATAGACCACATGAGCTATAACATGGAATCCGATGTCTTGCTCCCACACCGAAAAAAGATGTACTTGCTTACCAAGGAAAAGACCTTAAACTTCTATATTTGGTGGATTGTTTGTCTATCTCACTTAAGATTATCCTAAGAGGATACATAGTTAGGCACCATAAGATTGCTACTAGAGACCCGACCTCTACTAACGGAAGTGCCTCGATCTCAATGTCCTCTCGGTGCTAAGTAAAGTCCCAATGAAATTAGTTATAAACATAATCATATCATCACACATGGAAAAACACAATCAAGTTACTAATTCAAGTTTAAATAAGTATAGAATAGCTCCTTAAACCATGTGTGAGAAAACCTTTCACCAATCATGATTCCTTAGTCTGAGAAAGTCTTTCACAATTTCATTAATGCTCATCTCAAAAGAACCTAGATCATAAAACATTCATTTTCACAAATCATGCAGAACTTTGAAGAAAACATCATTCATATATTCATAGCTTCTTCAAAAATTCATAAATTCATTTCTTTAAGAGTTCATAGTCAAAATCATAGAAATTTCATGTGTTTATGTGAAATCAATGGGAAAGCATGTAATTGAGTCATAACAATTATGATAAGATCAAATTCAAACAATTGAGTCAACACAATTAGAACTCGTGATGAATTGAATGAAAAAACTAATCAAATTAATGAAATTGAACTTGAAGAATCAAGAAATCTTTGGGACTCAATGGGTTGATGAAACCCTACATACCTTGAGGATCAAAGCCAAAAATCAATGGAAGAATAAGAGACTTGAAGCTTGATATCCTAGTCTTCTTCTTGGACTTGAGAGTGAATTGGAGAAGATGAAAGTAGATGGAATTTTAGAATTTGAGTGAATGATGGAGTTGGGGTAATTTTAGGAGTAGAAAGGTAGTTATAGGACTTGAAATTAGGGTCAGAACGACATAGAATAGGCATTAGATGAATAGGAAAATACCCAAATATCCTTAAAAGTAATTACCGGAGGACCATAAGGTTTAAACTTACGGACCGTAAATATTCCTACGGACTGTACTATGTGGGTTGAGTTACTTACGCCTAAATTTGGTCAACTTCCTACGACTCCCTTCTACGAACCGTGAAACCTTCTACGGTCTGTAGACCCCATCCGTAGACCTCTCTTTTTAACGCAAAAATTCTACCAAGTCTGAAACATTTCTACAGGATTCATCTATGACCAGTAAAATTTTCTACTGCTCATTTTGTTCATTCGTAGGTAAAATATTAGAAACCTTAAATGCCAAAAACTCATCTCTAAGTCTACGACTCCCTTCCTATGGCCCGTAGAAAGGACTCGTCGTCACTACCTTAGTGCCAAAAATTAGAATTTTCCCTTCCCCACTTGGCTTCCCAATTTTCAAGTTGTTACAGCCTCAAACAACTCCCCTAAAAGTCATTGTACAAAACTTCTAACTATCATAAGTCTATTAGAATGTTCAATAACTAAAATAAAATAGATTGTTTCAACAACTGGAAGATGGGCAAGGCTGATGTGCCAATCTCCAGTTGTCTAGAAAATGGAGCGCTCACTCTTGAACTAGAATCTTCAACTACGCTGGAACTGAGATTTCGAATAAACCTTTGGAACACGATATATACTCAAAAAAGAGAGAGTACATAATAGTGTCTTATTAACCCACTAGGTAGTAGTAGGTTTCATAACCTGAGCCTACACTCTATACATGGCCGGCACTCGAGAACCATTGTTGGTCCCCAAGCAAATACTCATCATGGCTGACTACAAGCGGAAGACTAACTCAATCATACAAAAGCATCAAATTGAAAGAAACATTTAAAAATAGTGTAATAAATCTCAAAACTCTCTAAATATACTGAGTATGAAATACTACTTTTAAATGAAACATTTGAAACTGAAAGACTCTACAAAAGTGTTTATCTATGAAGCATCTACTATACAAAGATGAGTGTTTGGACAAGATCCACGACTCCTCAAAAGAACTACTACTAGCAACTCATAAAATTGGAGTCCTCCGAAAGCAAGGAGATCTCACTCGAAAGTTGACGAGCGGATCAAGTGATCTCAACAGACTCTTATTGAGGTACCTAAGAACCTGTATATGCATCATTAAAAGATGCAGGTTGAATGACATTAGTACATTGAATGTACGAGTATGTAATATAGTTGAATAACAAATAACTAAATGAAAGGATTAATGTAGATATAGATATATACTCAACTAAATATAAAGAAATAAAGAAGTGAAATCATTAAAACTTTACAAAAATAGTTACTCATCTCGAAACTCAACATATTAAGTAATATAATAAAAATACACTTTTAACTCTATTTGGGAGATTTTCTAACCGACAACCATCACTATGAGCTACGTGATGATACAACATCTTACTCACATTGCCAGAATTCTCATATACCTTGTCGGGGTATAGAACACCTCAACTAAGTGGATCCACTAAGCTCTTCCCGAAGGCACTTAGGATTCATCTAAAAAGTATGATCTTGTATCCATGTTGGCATACATGGTTTATGAGGAATGTGAGTTGTCTGAACTGATCCCCATAACGATGATCAATACTACTCCCAATAATATATACACTCATGCTCAATGTTTAAAAATATACTCTTCCTATGGTTTGAGATAATTACTCAAACTATCCTCTTAAAAGAGGTTACTGCTCTTGAAATATCTTTGAACTCATAACTCATTTAGAAATCAAAGTTTCTCTTTTATCAATGTAAAAATTGATACCTTTGGGAATACTTAGTTTCCTTATACTCTTACTCAATTCATAGTTGAAAACTCTTTCTCAAAAATATATCAACATCATATTGTGCTATGATCATTGATGACTCGGGAAGTCATATTGCATAAACATTGATTGCATAACTAGATATCATACTGCTTAAATATTGATGGCATACTCGATTGTCATACTAATCATATTTTAGAAACTCTTTATCAAAACTTATCTTTACTTCCTCAAAAAAAACTCAGTTTAAAACTCAAGTGTTGGCTTTAAAAAGCTTCTCAAGATTTATAACTCAATTCATAGGGTTCATGAGGAATTATGGACATGAACGACTCAACTCAGGGATCTTAATAGCAATATGGAAACTCAGTACTCACAACTTAACGATATTACTCATTAAAAAAAATACTCAATTCATAGGGTTCATGCTGAAATATAGACATGAACGAATCAACTCAAGAATATTAGTGCATAACATATAGAAATTCAATAATTAGGAATAGAATTTCAAAAAGAATCTGGAACTCAAGAACTCAAAATCAACTCATCTCAAAAATACTCAAATCTAGGGATAGAATCCTAGATTACTCTTTACTCATTTGAAAGTAGATGTAGGGTGTGAGGACAAACTAGTCCAACATTATGATAGACTTACATACCTGGAAGAACAAGGTTCTTGAAGAATCTTGAAAAAGAACCTGATTACAAGCCTTAAAACCCTAGCTTAAAGGTAAACAATCAAGAAAACCTTTCTTGAGATTCTTGAATTAGTTTCTTGAAATCTCTACGGACAAGAATTGTGATTTTTATTAGTGATTCATAATTGTATGGAGGAATTTGAGTTGAAAAGAATGAAATTCTTGGAGAAAGACTTACCTTGCAGAAGAATCTTGGATGGAGTCTTCTACTTTGATTTTTTAAAAAGAAACAGGAAAGTAATAAAACATCAATTGTGGTAAGATTACTACTCACACTACTCGTGTTGAAATACCAAACTTGTCACCTCTAGCAACCATATATCCTCCCTTAAATCAATCTATAATCACATCATACCGATCTCGTGTTAAAATTTCGTTTAAGCTAATTCATAATAAATTTAGAATACCTAATCAATGAGATGTCATGATTGATTCTCACTTTGTCGAACTATATTTACTCATACTTTGAGTAATTCAATTAGCTCATTATATTACCAACTTACCAGATCCTTATTCCATTCAAAGTTCTTTCCAAAATTATTCAAATTTGTGCTTTAAACAACCAAAATTATCTTTTAGTCCAATCTATTTCCTTTGTTGTATGTCGAAATACAAACAATTTAATATTCCAATCATTAAATGCCCTCCCCCGTTCATGAAAATTTAACAAATTCTTCTATTTTTAAAATTCATGTTTGATAACGCTCAACCCAATTGTATAGCCATAGAATATACAAATCAAATCTATAAACTAAGTTTAGGAACTTACCTTTCTCTTCTACTTCTCTCTTTACTTATGAAACAAGGTCTTGAATTTTTTTCCTTTCTTCGTTCATTCACCGAAAAACAAGAAGCGCTCCTCAATTTTATTTTCTTTATACTTATTGTTGCATAAATGGAAGGAGGAAGACTGAACGGGTTCAACTTGCACGTGAGATGGGGCTAATGTCACGACCCGAGCCTACACCGAGGACGTGGACGGCACTCAAGAACCATTGCGGGTCCCCAAGCGAACCCTCATCCTGGCTGACTACAAGCGAAAGACTAACTCAAGCATACAAAGCTTAAAACTGAATAAAATTCAATAAACTCAACTTTGCGAATCTTTAACCCAAGTGAACAACTAAGAATAAAAATAATTTATTTAACTCGCCATAAAATAGGCAACTTAACACTTTAAAACATTTAACAAAATACATGTACAAACTTCTGAAACTCTACTGTCTATTTATGAAGCCTCTAAATTACAAAGATGGAAGTCGGGACAAGACCCACGAAGTCCAAACAACTGATATAACTGAAAGGTAAATGAAATCCTCCGGAAGCAAGGAGGCTCACCATAGCTATATCGAACTCCATGTGGTATCAATGAAGCTCCTGTTGATGACTATGAATACCTGTATCTGCATCATGAAATGATGCAGGCCAAATGGCTCAGTACGGGGAATGTACGAGCATGTAAGGGGAATTCTAAAGCATAACATAAGCTTGAAACTTGATAAAAAGGGAAACATACTTACCTCTTCTCAACTCAAAGAAACATGGTTCAACTCAACTCAAGGAATATTCAAGGATACTCAAAACTACTCAAACTTACTCAACTCATAATTACTCAAGGATAAGATACTCAATTCAGTGAAACGGGGCTCAACTCAACAATAAGGTACTCGAATCAATGAAACACAATTCATCTCAAGATACTCAAGAATAAAGCAACAATAAAATATGCAATATATGGAAAGCTTTTAAAACAGTAGGTAGCAACTCAATGTATTGAAGAATACAGTAACAACTCAATTTGTATATAATAAAACATAATATAACTCTGTGGGAGTTTCTCTAACTGATAACTATCACTATGAGGTATGTGATGATACATCATCTCGCCCGCGCTGCCAAAAATATCTTATACGTCGCCAGGGTATTAGACATCACAACTAAGTGGATCCACTAGTCTATGCTAAAAAGCATAAAGGAATAATCTAAAATGAATGACCCTTTCTACCCACGTCGGCTTCATGGTTTATGGAGACTTGAGTTATCTGAACTCGTCCCCATATCGGTGCTCAATAGTACTCCCAAAATATACTCAGCTCATATATTTAAAAACATAACTCTTTCTCTGGTTTGAGATTATTACTCAAAATCTTTCTCTAAAAACAGATGTTACTCAACTACTCAAAACTCTTTTGGAAATCTCAGTTTCCTCCTCTTTTAAATGTGAAAACATTTATTCTTCGGAATACTCAGTTCCCATATATCATTTTAAAGAAAATGAACTCGACTCTACTCTTTCTTAACTCAACTTACTCAACTCAACTCAACTCAAAGAAACATGATTCAACTCAACTCAAGGAATACTCAAAGATACTCCAAACTACTCAAACTTACTCAACTCAGAATACTCAACTCAACAATAAGGTACTCGACTCAATGAAATATAGTGCAACTCAAGATACTAGAATAAAGCAACAATAAAAGATGCACTCTTAATATAGTAGATAGCAACTCAATGTATTGAATAATACAATAACAACTCAATTTTTATATAATAAAACATAATATAACTCTGTGGGAGTTTCTCTAACCGACAACCATCACTATGAGCTATGTAATGATACATCGTCTCGCTCACGCTGCCAGAACTATCTTATACTTTGTCCGGGTATAAGAACTGTCAACTAAGTGGATCCACTAGTCTATGCTAAAAAGCATTAAGGAATCATATAAAAAGTATGATGCTTTCTACCCACGTCAGCAACATGGTTTATGGAGACTTGAGTTATCTGAACTCGTCCCCATATCGGTGCTCAGTACTACTCCCAAAATATAATCAAATCAAATGTTTAAAAACATAACTCTTTCTCTGGTTTGAGATTATTACTCAAAATCTTTCTCTAAAAATAGATGTTACTCAACTACTCAAAACTCTTTTGGAAATCTCAGTTTCCTCCTCTTTTAAATGTGAAAACATTTATTCTTGGGAATACTCAGTTCCCATATATCATTTTAAAGAAAATGAACTCAACTCTACTATTTCTTAACTCAAGTTCTCAAGTCTTAAAAAAAGTTTAGAAAAAGGTGTAAAAGACTTCTCAAAATAGGATTCATGCCGAATTATGGACGTCAACGACTCAATTCAAGGTTTTCAATAATCATACAAAGAACTCGGAACTCAAAAACTCAGAACTCAAGAACTTCAATAATACTACTCATTTCAATAATGCTTAACTCATAAGGTTTCATGCGGAATTATGAGCATGAATTACTTAACTTAAGGACTCAAATATACTTCTCATCTCAAGACTGCTCGACTTAACTCAACTCAAGGTCTTCATGGGTAACATGTAATAGTCCCATTATTAGGAATATACTCTCAAATGGGTTAGGAAATAAATACTTAAGACTTAGAATTTGAAGATACTACTCCCCTCAAAGATGATCAATTTATGAAGTTCATGTGGAATTTATGGGCATGAACGACACAACTCGAGGGTCTACATGACAATACGGAATTCATGTATACGACTCTTCTCATTCTCATACTTTCTTCCTCAAAAATTAATACAAATCTATGATGGAGCTCAAAGGATACACAATTGAACTAAAAGGCTTTATTGAACTCTACTTTTAACTCTCTCTTGAATGTGAATTATGAATTCAAGAGTTATGGTTCATGATATGAAGGATCTCATGATGACAAAGTAGACTCATGAATACATTCTCCTCATCCTCATACTCACTCGAGTCTTGAAACAATTTACTAGAAGTTGTAGAAGACTCTTCAAAAGGACTCAAAGGGACTTTCTTAGAATATTCAAAAGAATTCTCAAAACTTAACTCTTATTTCTACATTGAATTTGAAATGTGAGTTTAAGGTTATGATCATGTTATGAATTATTTCTAGGTATTTAGAAGTATCTTAGAGTAGTTAGAATCGAAAAGGAGGGAAGGTACGCTTTTAAAGAACTCAAACGGAGCAATCGACTGCAAACTCGATGGAGCAGGCGACCCTGGCGCACTGAGTGGTGCGAGGCGCCAGCCTCTAAACTACAGAACATAATTTGTGACGCGCCAGGCCCCAACCCAAAAAACCTGACAAATTTCTTTGCTCGTTTTCTCACCCTAACCCGCGTAGAATCGAACGGTTTCTTCCCCAATCACTTGGATTCGATTACTTAACACAAGTACACTCTAATCTACTTAATACATCCCTTAAAACACTCACTTTCCTCTTAAGAAATCATCAAAACCCCAACACAACAAGATTTAGGATGAATTTCAAGAATACTTCTTAAGAACTCATCAAGAACTCTAATCTTTCAACTTCAAGAATGAAATTTTGTTGAAAATAACATAATTGGCGTGTGGGTGAACAAATCGCAACACTATGAAAGTTTACATACCTCTTAGGGATTAAACCCATGGCAAAAATCTGCAACAAAACGCAAGACTCTCGACGAACGCTTTGACCCTCTCATCTTTTCTCCTCTTTTCTCTTCTTGAAGTCTCAACTAAAACCCTAGGCATATATTAGGATTATAAACTGAACCTAATAGGATTAGACCCTTAAAACATTACTAAAAATGAATTAAATCTGATTTGATAAGGAAAAGACCAAAATACCCCGTACTGTTTTTGGGTAACTTTCCTTAACTAGACAGTTTGACTTCAAAAGGGTATATCTCACTAATCCGACTTTGAAACTTAGCAAACTCGGTGGCGTTGGAAAGATAATTCAAAGACATTTCATTTTCCATCTCATGGTACACCTAACTCATCATGTACTGAGAGTTATGGTCATTTGATGTTTACCCAAAACTTAGAAGAGCTTAGGAATGACTTCAATGATTTCTCTCTAGTTCTTCTTGGAACTCAAGGTGCTACATCTAGTGACCTGACCTTAATACTTAAGAAATTTTAAATTCCTGGGTAAAATCCTACTCACAACGAAGGATGGTTCGAGTCTTAGTTAAAAAAAAATTTGGGGTGTTACAACATCTCCCCCTTGGGATCATTCGTCCTCGAATGACGAATGGACTAGGTATGTAATAGGGTTACTCATACAAAGGTCTGAGTCTAATGGTATGCTCTTACTATATTCAAGCTTAACCCAAATCCTTAGGTTCAGGTTCTATACCTCTCTATAGGGAATCTCATCCCAAGACGATTACTCTTTACCACCACATTGGGCTCATATCAAGAACCATCTAATGTTTAACAACATCACACTCAAGCTTAGTACTCTAATAACTCCATGGAATCCTATTAACCAACTCCTTTGAACCAACTAAGGTCTCTCATTTAATTACTTCTCATCGCAAAACCTCATCCTCCTTTTCCTCCTCATTTATTCCCTTAGATGGAATTATCACACCATCACTATCACGATAAGAACATCAACCTCCTCTTGCTAACATCACTCCATTACTAAAAGGACCTCCGAAAGGACATCTCACATACTCTTTAAAACTCATCACTATCTTACTCTCAAACGCTTGACTTCATTTCTCATCTTGTCATCTCCACCTCAGGTCTAAAGCCGACACTTGAAAGCTATGGACCTATTCCATCATCTCTAACTGGTCTACATCCTATTTTACTCTAACACTTGGGAGAAGTTTATCTCATGACTACCAAACTTTCTATAAGAGTTACTAAGACCTCTTTCTAAGGTGTTTCTCTTAACCTCTTCTGATTACATACCCTCTCGGTACACCTCTTAACGCTCTTGTTACTATTGTAACTTAGCCACACTTCACTGCCTTATCTAAAGGTTAGGGCTTCTCACTTGTACCACTCATATCTATTTCAGCTAACATCTCAATTCCTCAAGTCTTCTAGATCAAATCTCAAGACTAACATCATCACCTTCATGTTGTCATTCTTTTGATCATGACACTCATCTCAAATTCAAGCTTAATGTTTATTACTAAACCTGAATATCAATACAATTGCTCACCTACTATACTATACTTTATTACTTAATTAGTTCTATAACCTTCTGAACATCATGACCCTCTCAAACAAATTATAAGCCTAGCTTAGATCTATCACTTCATAAATACTCTGCTCTCTTATTCAACACATGAATTTAGTCTCCTGTAATACGATGGCACATCGACATCAACTCTATTCTGGTTAACAAATATATATTCTATCTCATCTTGACTAGCAACTCTTACTCCACCCATCAGGGAAAAATCCTCATCAATAACATACTGGGTACATGACTATAATAACATAGCTTGCCTCATCACTATCTCCCTTTATAGGATTACTAAACATCTGCATACTTTCCTCTAACTCTGGGCTCTTTCACTACTACTGCTCATGATCAAGTAACTCATGCTACCCTTTTCGAGTGAAAATCTTACCCAAGCTCTAAACATACTTCTCAAAAAGGATCTCAGCTAAACAAGGCTTAAGGACAAGAGTACAACTTGATTTTATCTCAAATCCATGATTCATATGAATATGGGTGCATTCCTCTGAAACTGAAAACTTAACTCACTCCTGGGCTTCTCTCAAGCCCCTCTGGAGTCTCATGACTTTCTCAAGCTTTTGCTACGAGTAACTCATTGATAAAAAACTGACTTTACTTTTTCAACCACCTCTAGTATGAAGGGTAGTCGAATGAAACTAAGAACGTACGAGTATGAAAAAATCTCTATGACATAGCTCTATTGCATGATTAAGAGTATGAAAGAAGAAAAACTTTTTCTTAAATGTTTGTAGTCCCTCATTTATAGAAGTGGGGCCCTCACAACCATAAACAAGACCCTACTGACATGGCTTCATAGACACCCTAGGACTCGTGAACTCTGTGCTTTGATACCAAGTTTGTCATGACCCGAACCTACACCCTAGACGTGGCCGGCACTCGAGAACCATTTCTTGTCCCCAAGCAAACCCTCATCCTGGCTGACTACAAGCAGAAGACTAACTCAAGCATACAAAGCTTAAAACTGAATAAAATTCAATAAACTCAACTTCGCTAATCTTTAACCCAAATGAACAACTCAGAATAAAAATAATATATTCAATTCGCCATAAAATAGGCAACTTAAGTCTTTAAAAAATTTAACAAAATAAATGAACAAACTTCTGAAACTCTATTGTCTATCTATGAAACCTCTAAATGACAAAGATGGAATTCAGGACATGACCCACGACGTCCTAATAACTGATATAACTGAAAGGTAAATGAAATCCTCCGAAAGCAAGGAGGTTCACCTTAGCTAACTCGAACTCCATGTGGTATCAATGAAGCTTCATGTTGATGACCATGAATACATGTATCTGCATCATGAAACGATGCAGGCCAAATGGCTCAGTATGTGAAATGTACGAGCATGTAAAGGGAATTCTAAAGCATAACGTAAGCTTGAAACTTGATAAAAAGGGAAACATACTTACCTCTTCTCAACTTACTCAACTCAACTCAACTTAAAGAAACATGGTTCAACTCAACTCAAGGAATACTCAAAGATACTCAAAACTACTCAAACTTACTCAACTCAGAATACTCAACTCAATGAAATGGGGCTCAACTCAACAATAAGGTACTCGACTCAAAGAAACATACTTCAACTCAAGATACTCTAGAATAAAGCAACAATAAAAGATGCACTCTTAAAACAGTAGATAGCAACTCAATGTATTGAATAATACAATAACAACACAATTTTTATATAATAAAACATAATATAACTCTGTGGAAGTTTCTCTAACCGACAACCATCACTATGAGCTATGTAATGATACATCGTCTCGCTCATGCTGCCAGATCTGTCTTATACTTTGTCATGGTATAAGACCTTTCAATTAAGTAGATCCACTAGTCTATGCTAAAAATCATTAAGGAATCCTATAAAAAGTATGATGCTTTCTACCCACGTCGGCAACATGGTTTATGGAGACTTGAGTTATCTGAACTCGTCCCCATATCGGTGCTCAGTACTACTCCCAAAATATAATCAAATCAAATGTTTAAAAACATAACTCTTTCTCTGGTTTGAGATTATTACTCAAAATCTTTCTCTAAAAACAGATGTTACTCAACTACTCAAAACTCTTTTGGAAATCTCAGTTTCCTCCTCTTTTAAATGTGAAAACATTTATTCTTCGGAATACTCAGTTCCCATATATCATTTTAAAGAAAATGAACTCGACTCTACTATTTCTTAACTCAAGTTCTCAAGTCTTAAAACAAGTTTAGAAAAAGGTGTAAAAGACTTCTCAAAATAGGATTCATGCCGAATTATGGACGTCAACGACTCAATTCAAGGTTTTCAATAATCATACAAAGAACTCGATACTCGGAACTCAACAACTCAGAACTCAAGAACTTCAATGATACTACTCATTTCAAGAATGCTTAACTCATAAGGTTTCATGCGGAATTATGAGCATGAACTACTCAACTCAAGGACTCAAATATACTTCTCATCTCAAGACTGCTCAACTTAACTCAACTCAAGGTCTTCATGGGTAACATGTAATAGTCTCATTATTAGAAATATACTCTCAAATGGGTTAGGAAATAAATACTTAAGACTTAGAACTTGAAGATACTACTCCCCTCAAAGATGATCAATTTATGAAGTTCATGTGGAATTTATGGGCATGAACGACACGACTCGAGGGTCTAGATGAAAATACGGAATTCATGTATACGACTCTTCTCATTCTCATACTTTCTTCCTCAAAAATTAATACAAATCGATGATGGATCTCAAAGGATTCACGATTGAACTCAAAGGCTTTCTTGAACTCTACTCTTAACTCTCTCTTGAATGTGAATTATGAATTCAAGAGGTATGGTTCATGATATGAAAGATCTCATGATTACAAAGTAGACTCATGAATACATTCTCCTCATACTCATACTCACTTGCTCAAGTCTTGAAACAAGTTACTAGAAGTTGTAGAAGACTCCTCAAAGGGACTTTCTTAGAATATTCGGAAGAATTCTCAAAACTTAACTCTTAACTCTACCTTGAATTTGAATTATGAGTTCAAGGTTATGATCATGTTATGAATTATTTCTAGGTGTTTAGAAGTAGCTTAGAGTAGTTAGAAACTAAAGAAAGTGAATGTACACTTTTAAAAAACTCAAACGGAGCAACCGACTGCAAACTGGATGGGGTAGGCCACCCTGGCGCACTGAGTGGCGCGGGGCGCCAGCCCCTAAACTACAGAACATAATTTGGGGCTCACTGGCTGGCGCCAAGCCCCAACCTAGAAAACCCGATGAATTTCTTTGCTCGTTTTCTCACCCTAACTTGCCTAGAATCGAACGATTTCCTCCTCAATCACTTGGACTCGATTACTTAACATAAGTACACTCTAATCTACTCAATAAAGCCCTCAAAACACTCACTTTCATCTCTAGAAATCATCAAAACCCCAACACAACAAGAATTAGGATTAACTTCAAGAACACTTCTCAAGAACTCATCAAGAACTTTAATATTTCAACTTCAAGAATAAAATTTCGCTGAAAATAACATGATTGGCATGTGGGTAAACAAACTCAACACTATGAAAGCTTACATACCTCTTAGGGATTAAACCCATGGAAAAAATCTGCAACAAAACGCAAGTCTCTCGATGAATGCTTTGATCCTCTCCTATTTTCTCCTCTTTTTTCTTCTTTTCTCTTCTTGAACTCTCAACTAAAACCGTAGGCGTATACTAGGATTATAAACTGAAACTAATAGGATTAGAACCTTAAAACCTTACTAAAAATGAATTAAATCTGATTTGGTAAGGAAAAGACCAAAATACTCTTACTATTTTCGGGTAACTTTCCTTAACTGGACTGCTTGACTTCAAAGGGGCATACTCACTCATCTGACCTCAAAACTTAGCAAACTTGGTGGCGTTGGTAATATAATTCAAAGAACTTTCATTTTCCATCTCATGGCACACCTAACTTATCTTGTACTGAGAGTTATGGTCATTTGAAATTAGCCCAAAACACAAAAGAGTTTAGGAATGACTTCAATTATTTCTCTCTAGTTTTTCTTGGAACTCAAGGTGCTACATCTAGTGACCTGACCTTAATACTTAAGAAATTTTAAATTTCTTGGTAAAATCCTACTCACAACGAAGGATGGTTCGAGTCTTAGTTCAAAAAAATTATGGGGTGTTACAGCTAAAGCCCACTCCCTTTTTTTTTCTTTTAACTATAGTTAATGACTAAATTTCCCTAATTTAATAATAGGGTTTAATCATATGGTACTACATTGATGAATTAGTTGCTACTTACCTCAACAGAGATAACGAGACAGAGAAGCATTGGTTGCCAAACAAGAGGTGATTTCTTTCTGTTAACCTAAGTCTTTCTATTCTAACAGAAATGTTTATTTGGCCGAGGCGCTCCTGGACAGCTCTAGACAAGTACTCCTACACAGTAGCATAATAATAACAAAATACAAAGGGATTTATTTCCACTAATCCAAGTCTTGGAGAGAAGATTCGCGTCCCAAAACATGACGAAATCGAAATTATGAGAGAGCTACGAGATGAAGAGTTATGTTTGTTCCAAAACAATTTGTATGCCAAAACCTAAATCTCATTAAATGGGTCTAGAGGTGATAGAGGGGAGTTGCGACAGTTAGAAATGAGAACGTCAAAGTGAGAGGGTGAGAGAGAAGAGCTAGAGTGCGCTTAGAGAGTGAGAGAGAAATGGGACTGCTAACTTAGAGAGAGAAATGGGTTTGTTTGAGTGAGCTTAGAGGGAAAATAAGCTAGCGTTTGGTCATAGATTTCCTAATATTTTTACCAAATATTATTTAGGTGAAATTTCATCATGTGCTTGATCATAGTATTTGGGAAACATATTTCACTTTTTTAAGAAATATTGTTTATACCCAAAAGTTTTAAAATTATCAGTACTTTCACAACAAATCTATTGGATCTTCGTTACAACAAATTCCAAGTAGTGTTCATGACACTAGAGCAATGTGGTAGTTCGGAGTGAGTGCAACAAGCATCATTCCATATATCGTAAAGTAGATAAAGCACGTGACTTTGTTACCATGAACCGATTGTTCATCATTTTCATCAACAACCATATCATTACTTTCATATTCACTGAATATTCCATCACTGCTTTGGTGTTTACATAAAAATTATGTAATACAACGCAAACAACTACTATAGAGGATGTTTTTGTAAATGATAAAAGTTTGGTGTAGAATTTTAATTTTTAAAAGCTCCCAAATAATGAGATTTAACCCAAATACTAGTTTTTTCTAGCATCTAAGAATTTGGGTTATTTGTCAAATAATGACAAATTGTATTGACAAACACTATTTGCCAAAAAAAATCTCAAATTTTACTTAGAAAATCTATGGTCAAACGGATCCTGAATTAGTGGAGTTATTCAGCAATTGCAGGCATTTTCAAAAAAAATAGTTGGGGTTATGACCCCTTGCAACTTAATAAAAATTTGTGGGGCCTAAACTAACCCCTACATTTAATATAAGTTTAGGGAGATTATAATAACTGTTACGATTCAAATTCCTAAGTCGTGATGGCACCTATGTTCCCAACCAATAGGTAAGTCCATCCACTAGTTTTACCAATTTAATTCAATAAATAAGGATAAAAGATAAACGACAAGTAGAAAATCTCAAATGCTAAATCTTTCATGAGTATGAAATGCAGAAAACTAAAATATCCCCAAGAATTGGTGTCATAAGTACAAGAGCGTCTATGAATAAAGATAATTGGGATCTTATCAATTAATGGGGTAAAATGATAAACTCACTATACAAAACAATTTTTTCTTAATAGATGTACCAAGTAAAAATTTGACAAGTAAAAAGAGATACAAATTATTATGAATATTAAATAACCATTTTAGGTTCACTTGTTTTTTATTTATTTTTTGTGTACGTGTTCGTTAGGATTTTTAATTATGGGTAATTACTAATGCTACAATATGTAGATTGTAGAAAATATTGTTATAATATTTCACATATTAAATGTGAATCTATAATTTCAAGATTCCGAATCAAACGACTCCTTTGATTATTAAAAAAGGGCCTTAACCTTTCACAATTTAAGAACTTACCAAATTAATTTGCATCTAGTTTCTATATAACATCTGCAAATCACTCTTATCCTTTTGATTTATTTTATTTTCTAAAATAGAGCTATCGGGTTCAAGTCTCCTGAATATTAAATTTTCTTTGTTAGGGACCGTTTTACCCAATGTAGGACTATATGGCGCGATTTCAAATTTAGTAGAAGAAAAATTTTAATCTAATTTATTTTTTAGTAATAATATATTTATTTAGAAGATATTTAGGGGTTTTTTTTATAGGTTTTTTAATTTCATTTATGTTGCAGGTTGGATGGATACCTTATATTGATGGTGCTTAAGTTTTTGGGAACGAAAAGGAGGTCATTTGAGTAAGTGATAGAAAGAAAATATAATGGTTTTTCATATATAAAAATGTCACTGGTATTACACATGTTAAATTCATATTAACCATTGAGCAGTTACTACTTAATTGATCATTACAACTAAGTCTTTGGTGTAGTTATTCTTAGTATTTTTTAACTTTTACAAAAAAAATGAAACCTTTATTTTTTTTTTCTATTTTTGAATTGCTATTTAAATTTTATTATTTAAGTGAAAAATGTTAGCATTTTTCTGCTATGTTTAGTTTGTGGGCATTAGTTCAAAGAAGCATAACAATTGTAGTTATTATTGAACTTGAATGGTAAATTTGATAGTTTACACTGTTAAACTTATATTATCACAATAGTGATTCCTCTGTAGAATGTATCTTCATTTTTGTTCCTTAAATAAATAACCTAGCCCCAATTTTACTATGTAATGCACCTTCTTTTATTTTAGTAATGGCATTATCAATGCTCTCAAATAATTAGAAGCATAATAGTTGCCCCTCTAATTATTGGCTTCTTGGACCAAGTTTATTAAATGTGTCAGTTGATGTTGAATTTGGTTTCTCATAACTCTCGTCTATGATATCAAGTTGTTACGTCCTTTGTTATGAATCTAGTTATGGGGCACTGCAACATAAATATGATATTTTCTTTCTATGAACTATGGTGCTGGTTCGTCTGTAATTTCTTGAGTTAAAGTACTCAAAAACTTTAATTATTTTCTACTTAGATTTCCTGCATTAACATAGAGTTTAAATATATAACTTATAAAATAGTGTTAAAGAATGACAAAAGTCCCACATCGGTGGTTAATGAGATGGTGGACTCCTTATAAGGCTTGGGCAATCCGCTTCTCTTTGAGCTAGCTTTTGGGGTGTAAGTAATTTAACATGGTATCAGAGCAGGACCCGTCTCACCCGATGTTGGGGGCCCCAAAATCAAAATTGTCCACGCACCAGATGCTAAGCACTGGGTGTGAGGTGGGGTGTTAAAGAATGACAAAAGTCTCACATCGGTGGTTAATGAGATGGTGGACTCCTTATAAGGCTTGGGCAATCCTCCTCCCTTTGAGCTAGCTTTTGGGGTGTGAGTTAGACAATTAGCGCAATAAGTTGGGTGATTGTAATATTTTATTGTTACATTTAAATATTGATTATGGATATATTAGTATATTAGCGCAATAAGTTGGGTGGTTGTATTATATTATTGTTACATTTAAATATTGATTATGGGTATACTGTTTTAATCATCATGTAATCACATATATTTTTTAAGAAAATATATCAATATAATTAAGCAATCTGTTAATTAAGCATATCAAGAATAAGATCTTATGTCTATATCAAAATTATTGTCTTTAATTGCACATAAATAAGGCTTTGCTTGCAAAATTGTTATATATATATATATATATATATATATATATTTGCAGTTTCTTTTGGCAAATTAAGTCTGTAAGCAAAAAATTTAAAGATCTTAAATTCCTCAATGGCACGATTTTTCCCCATGAATGGTGGTGAAGGTGTATATAGCTACACTAAGAACTCCTTATTACAGGTAATATATAGTTTGTAGCTATATATATTTTTTCATTAAGGAGATTTTTAAAAAATTTAAGTTAAATTATTATTTAATATATAACGGTGTCATACTTTTTGGAGGAAAAATGAAAAAAAAATAAAAAATTAAGACATTTATGAATTCCATTTAGTTTTTCTTATTTGAACGAACATCTCAAAATTCCAGTTACTTCATTTTCAGCTACATTATATGATCTGCAAATCGGTCAAGACTCTCTAGTTTTGACCGCTTCTCTATGGTACCAATTGTTGCTTTATTATTAGCCTCATGCTTCGACTTTGAACATAATAGACTTATATCAAGATCGATTTTCAAATTAAACAAAAAAGTATGCCACAAAAATTGAGACACATGACGTAATTATTTTGAGCTATATTTGGTGTCCAAACACGCCTATGTTACATAAATTTGTGCTGAACTTAGGTGGAATAATGTGTCTAAATTCTTGTAATGCAAGAAGTAGAAGAGGAAAATATGGAGCATATTAATCACCTATAGACTTGAGTGAATTGAACTGTTTATCGAAAAATTATATTACGAATAAAAGTAATCAAGTATTACTTCTTGCAATGGTACAGAAATTTTATTTTATTTTATTTGTAGAGAAATGCTGCAGATAATGCAAAAGGGATGATCAGAGAGGCAATTATTGAAAATTTTGATATACAAACCAAAACATTTCGTATTGTAGACATGGGATGTTCAGTTGGACCAAACACATTTTTTGCAATGCAAAATATTGTAGAGGCCATAAAAGATAAATACCATTCTCAATCTGAAATCGAATTTCAAGTTTTCTTCAACGATCATATCACGAACGATTTCAATATCTTATTCAAATCACTATTTTCCGATCAGAAGCCATATTTTGCAGCTGCAATTCCCGGTTCTTTCTATGGACGATTGTTCCCCTCGTGCTCTCTTCATATCGCGTATTCTTGTTACGCGTTACAATGGTTGTCCCAAGTGCCACAAGATATGAAGAATAAAAGAAGAATTCAGTATGATGGTGCTTCTATTGAAGTATGGAATGCTTATGTTGCTCAATTTCACAAAGATATGGAAGTATTCTTGAGTGCAAGGGCAGAGGAAATTGCTCCTGGAGGCTTAATTGTTCTGGTTTTGCCAGCTATTCCAAGTGAAATACAGTACTCCAAAATTGGATATAGGATATTCACATTTCTTGAGTCTAGTCTTATTGATATGGTCAATGAGGTGAGCCACTCATAACCGTATACTCTCTCTCTTTCAATTTATTTATATCCTACTTCCTTTTTAGTTAATGTTATGTTACTTTTTCTAAATTTAGTAATTTTGTAATTATGACGTCGATCTCACATGACATGTTTAAGACTATAAGTTGACATATAGGATGCTCAAATTTCTTGAATCTAGTCGTATTGATATGGTCAATGAGGTGAGCGACTCATAACCTTATACTCTCTCTCTCTTTCAACTTATGTGCCATCTTATTTTCATTTGTTCTTTTGTCTTAAAAAAAAGGCATCGTCTAAATCTAGTAAACTCTTCTATTATAACATTTTACAAGGCATAGTTAAGATCACAATAAGAAATTTTGCTATATTTATGCATATTTTTAGTTTAAAATTGTAAGATTCAAAAAGTGTATGTTACTTTCTTAAACTCTTCTGCCATAGTCAAGGTAAGACACTTTAAACGAAAGAACTAGAGTATAAGTTAAATATCTTGGATCTTGACTTCAAATCTCATATCCTGAATTTTTTGGATCCTCTGTCCAATTGCGGAGTCAAAGACTCCTAATAAGTGAATTCAAATAATTGCAAATTCGATTGAACCCCCACATTTAGCTCTATCACTATCTCTATTCCATTTTATGTGACTCATTTTCTTTTTCATACAGGGAATTGTAGAAGAATCTCTTGTTGACTCATTCAATTATCCAATATATTTTCCCTCTACCGAAGAGATGACTAAAGCGGTGGAGAAAAATGGATGTTTTAGCATTGAAAGAATGGAGCTGACAAATCCCCAGTCCGGCATTATTGATGCAAATAGTTTCATCAATCACATAAGAGCTGGTTTTGAAGAAATGTTCACCATACATTTTGGAAGTAAAATTGTAGATGAAATGTTTGAGAGGACTTTGGAAAAAATTGAAGAGATTTCAGCATGGTTGGAAGATGAATATTGCAAGACTACAAGGCAGTTGATTCTAGTTTTAAAATGTAAAATCAACTTGTAAAGCCTTCCATATATCTTTATCTTGTCTCTGAAGCATCAATGACCTATTTTGTATCTATCGACTATCAATTGTTTCAAATAAGTTTGCGTTTAAACAATTAGTTTTATTGAAGTGTTTCATATTGCGTATTTTATTTATGGTCTCTTCATCATTATCTTCCTAGTATATTTGGAGAAATATAGTGACATGAAATAGTTAAAGCATATATCACATTTTAATGACCCTTCATATCATTTCCTTTTTATTGTGTTCTTTATGACATTTAGAGTTTTCCTATAGCAATCTCAAGTCATTTATGACTTGCTGGGACTAACAGTTTGTTCACCGGTAGTTTGTTTGGTTTAGAGTTTTCCTAGCAATGAGTCATTTTTTTATGATTTGTTGGGACTCAGTTTGTTCAGCGGTCGTTCGTTTGGTTTTTATGCGAGTTTTTGTGTTCTGGAGCATATGAAACTTGTACGATTGATTTCGGTCAAAACTTCAGGTAAACGGCCTTAGAATGCAATTCTGACGGTTTCGTTAGCCCTTGAATGTTGAGTTTGGTCTAGAAGAACTTTTGGTGCGGACTTCGAGGCTTCCAGGCACATTCTGAGTCACCTCGTGGATTTTGGCTTTAAACAATGTTTGAGTTTGGGACCCACTTTTTGTCGAGTGACGCCCGTTGAAAGTTTCAACATTATCGTTGAATTCAGAATGTTGAATTTGGTAGGGTAGCATAATTCGTTTGTGTGCATGGAGTTCTAAATGGATCCCGAACCCCTCATCGGGGCATTTTGCCAATTCAAAGTATGTGTTGGTGCAACCCCATTTGTGTTGCTTGTGCGGGCGCTAACACTACGTTGGCGAAGGCCAATGACTTTTGTCTCCACAATCTGGTGTTGCATTCATGGAGATGTGGGTCCCTGACCCTACGTGTTCATGAGCCTTGTTCCGCGTTAGCGGAGAAGGGTCAGAGTTGACCCAGGTTTGTTGACTACCAGATAAATTGAGTTTTAGAACTCCGATTGAGCTGATATTTGGATCCATGAATTGGGAATTATTGAGGCAGCGTATTGGGATCATCGGGGCTGGGGGGACTTGTTTTGAAGGTAAATTCTTATCCCGAAATACCTCTCATACCTCTATGAGGTTATTTTTGGTTGTGTTTGTTGCATGAGTTGTTTTGATTAATTTCTGAGCTCAGATTGTTCTCATTTTCAGGTAGAATATTCCTTGAGCTAATGGAATCAATTGACAGATTCAATTTCAAGATTCCTGGTGTGAGTTTCATAAATTTGTTCTTGACTCATTTTCGGGCCCATTTTCAATTTTTTCCATTTACGTGTCAAAACATTTGTATTGATGTTATGATCATATATATAATAGCATGACATCCATTAGGGGAGATTTATTTTATATTATATAGAAGATTAAGAAGTCTTAAATAATACATTTCACACCCTATTTAACTTAATCCAAAATTAAGGCTTTGATTTTTGAATAACTAAAACAGATAAGGGCCCAAAATACCCCTTAACTATTTGTATTGGTACAAAACTATTCTTTGTCC
>JAJOOO010011014.1:0-37565 GCA_029582685.1 Solanum piurae
ACAAACGAGAGGCAAACAACAATTTATACAAATGACCTGCCAACGAAATTATACAAATCTGAAGAGGAGCCAATGAATTATACAATTGCTTCTTTTTGTATATATGTATAGCGAAATAGACATAACTTTCAATTGTATATGTATAGTAAATTATACATATATATGTTTGCTATGGAGCGCAATTATGCAAACTTTGCTATAACATACAATTATGATTTTTTTGTTTGCTATATGTGAAAGTTGCTCTTTATTTTATTTGTAATTCACAGCACACATCCCATTTTTTTGCCATCTGGTTTGTTATACAATTAGCCATTTTCGGTATACAATTACCCATTCGGTATACAAATGTGTAAAATATATAAAATGTGTTTGTGTTTGTATAAAGCGAGAGAAAAATGTATATACAAATATAAAAATATATTTTTTCGTCATATTCACTTATAATTATAGAAATACAGATCTTATTGTTCAAATTACAATGTATAAATGAATTTATACAAAACTGAACAATTTGTATAAATTGAATGTATCTAGCGAATTATACAAATCAAAATCTCCATATCAAACATAAAATTTGCTATGGAGCACAATTATGCAAACTATAGATATAACATACAAATATAATTTAAGAGTGCCATATAAAATATCATATCAAATTTAAGAGTGCCATATAAAATACCTTTGGAGTTCTAGTTAGTGGATCACATATAATTTTTCCCAATAAACCACCTAAGAGTTAGGACCTACAATGAAAAGTTGTGGTGGATCACAAATACCTCTAGATTTGACAACACCTTTTAAAAGTAATTTTTGAATTATTATTTTTAAATAAATAACATAAAGTAATACTTGAAGTTGTCTAAAAAAATTTAAAAAATATCTTAATTATGTGGACGTCCTATTACCGATCTAAATAATTTTAAACTGATATTATTACTTATTTTTATTCATTTGACATAAAAAGTGTATGCACTCTTTTTAAAGAAACGCGGGCAACCTAAAATAATGAATATAACTTTATTTTTATAGGTATTTTGTTATAAAATAGAGAAGATACATAATTACCCCATTAAAGTAAGACCTATTTTTTAAAATGACACTTGAACTTTGTAGGGGTCCTATTACCCCCTTATTCTTAGTTAGAATGAATTTATTATCCCATTATGTGCCTACGTGACATGTAGAGTGTAGTTCACTCTCTGGTAGAGAGTGAGCTGAACCAAAAAGTAAATAAATATTTATTTAATTAATTTTTTTTTTCTTTTATTTATTTTAGAGAAAATGGTCTAAAATCCCCATAACCTATACCCGAAATCCCAACTACACACTCCAACTTCACGGGTGTCCTATTACCCCCTGAACTTCATATTTCTCTATTTTCTACCCACTTAAACGCTGACCTCAACACATAAATCAAACAAATATTCCAATGTGATTGCCCGCGCCGGGTCCCCCATTTCTTCAACTCCCAATTCTTGTTTTTCCCCCGTTTCCCTCCTAAAACGTAAAAGACCCAAAAATATCCTTTCTCCTTTTCATCTCCTTCTCCATTTGCATAAGCATTTCTGTTGATGATTGAAGGATTTTGCTGTGTATTTTCAACTTGTTTTCGTAGTTTATCAACTGATTTAGTAAAAGGTTAGTTCTTTATCCCTTATTTCGAGTTTTTGCTTTATCCCTCAGGGTTTCTGTTGATTCGTGAAATTAAGAGCAACATTGGGTATGATTCATCCATACAAAGCTTATTCAAGTTTTCAGTTGCCATTTTTGATGAATTTCGAAAAAAATCAAAATTTAAATTAGAAACCTAAATAAGAAATTAGAGCAGACTACAAACCCTAAATTCAAGATTTGAAGTAGGAGTGAACATAAACAACTAAACTCTACTTATTTTTGAGAGAAAATCGTAATTATTTTATAAAAGGAACAAGGATTAATGGTGGGGAAGAAGAACAATGTTTTATTTAATGGTGGGGAATATGACCGCTGGAGAAAAATAAAATTTTTGTCAAAATTTAAGGTGTTCTCACCTTCTAACGCGCCTAGAGGAGGTGTTCTCACCTCTTATGACATGTCAGCGTTTAAGTGTGTAGAAAATAGAGAAATATGAAGTTCAGGGGGTAATAGGACACCCGTGAAGTTGGAATGTGTGGTTGAGATTTCGGGTATAGGTTGGGAGTTTTTTAGACCATTTTATCTTTATTTTATTGTACTTTCTCAATTCTTTAATTTTGTTATCTTCTTCCCCAAATTTTTCAAAAGAACCAACTACCTCTTCTCTATCTTCTTCAACTTAGAAGAACCATTTACTTCACTCATTATTTTCCTTGTTTTCTTGCTTCTCTTTGTTTCTTTTTCTTCTTTTGCCCTTATTTTTTTTCTTCAAAATAGATTATTGTAAACCTCCTTGATAACATTGTTCCTTTATAAAAAAAATAAAAAAATTTATTATGTAGTTCTTTAGCATGTAGATAAAGAAATTTCTTCGATTTGAGAGTATTACGGAATTCCATTACCTTCATCGTAATGGAGTTTCGCTGCATAATTGTTGTAATTTTAAAAAGGAGATGTTAGATTGAAGGTGATTACTAATTTTAAATTTATAATTTGTTAGTAATTTTATTTTTGATTTAGCAATAATTTGATGATATTAATGGTGGAGATGGTATTATAATAGTGACGTGATGAAGACTACTCCGAAGAATTGACGAAGATGGCGGCTACGTAGAGAATTTCTGGTGGTGACAGCTAAAGGGACTGAAGAAGAGAAGAGGAGGGTAATGAAGAAGAAGAACAAGAAGGAGGAGGAGAATGAAGAAAGAAGAAGAAAGAGAAAAGGAAAAAAAGAAAGAAAATGAAGTTAATAAAATAAGAAAAACAAAAATGAAAATAAAGATTAAAAATTAACATTAACACGTGGCAGATATTAATTGATGCGTGATTGCACTTCTTTTCTTGTAATTGAGGGTGGCTGAAAAATGGGATATTTACAACACTTTAAAATTGTTTAAGGGGGTACTAGGACCATCACAAAGTTGAAGTGTCTTTTTAAAAAACAAGTCTTACTTTAATGGGGTAATTATGTATTTTCTCTATAAAGTATAATTTCTTGTTTTTCTTAGAGAAAATGGTCGAATGCTTCCAATTTATTACCGGATTTCCAACTACACACTTAAACTTCACGGGGGTCCTATCACCCCCTGAACTGTTTAAAACTGAAATTATCATCTCCCTAAATGCTTATGTGGCGAAGTTAGTGTATTTCACTCTCCCTGAGAGTGAGCACCGAAAAAAATATTAAAACTTTTTTTTAGTATATATATATATATTACATCTTTTATTTTTTTCCTTATTCTTTTCTTTCTTCTACATAGAAATCTCTTCCTTCTTTGTGATCAGATCTGTCCATCTCCCGTCATTTTTTACGTCGTTGCCGCCACTGCTATCTTCACCGAATGTACCATAGAATTTTTGTATTCCTCTTGATTCTAATGGAATTAGGAATTTTTGAAAATCAACTCTTTATCGATATTATTGGAGTTGTTAATCATCATTGTACATGGTCAACCCACAAAGTTAATTCGATTGAAAAATTCTTATTTTGGTTCTTCGGAGCTTCAAATTTGTAATTTTAATCCAAATCAACGAAGAATTTTAAATTTTCGATGAAACCCACATTCAATTTTCCTCCATTGTTATGTATTCATCAACTCCAATTTGAGAAATTTGACATATGCATTCATGGAAATGATCTTAATAACAATCAAGTAGTGGACAAAATGACAAATGGGAATCAAAATCATTGCCGACCTTCTCCTTTTCAAGATTGTTGTGATTGGTAGACCTTTGGTGTTTATAGTAATGGAGAAAATTGTGAAAATATTTTTGGGTTTGGAGAGATGGTGAAAAAATAGAAGAAAAGAGTAAAGAATAATGAAAAAATTGAAGAAAAACTTTTTTTAATGGAATTTCCACGTGTCAAACGCGTGAGTTTCACCCATCAACATAAATGTGGTTGTGGCTTTTTAGGGTTACAATTATTTTGATTTTAAACAGTTCAGGGGGTGATAGGACCCCCGTGAAATTTAAGTGTATAGTTGGAAATCCGGTAATAGATTAGGGGGGCATTTGGTCATTTTCTTTTTTTCTTATTATTTTAACTTTTTTTTCTTTGTTATTTTTCCTCTTTCTTCTTCAAAAATTCGTTGTCATCTTCGTTAAAACTCCTTAGTTTCAGTGTCACCATTTATACCACAATATCACCCTTCTTTATAGCTTTTATTAATTTAAGTCTCTTCAATTTTAAAACTTAATCTAATTTTTTTTTTTTACATTTCGAACAATTTGATAAACCCATTAGATTTCAAGATCATTAAGAGGTATCATTTAACCTTTTTAATTCGGATTTCAATCAAGATCTTTCAATTTTTGGGAATTTTTTTTATTCTTTTAAAATTATTATTTCTAATTTTGCAGTTATATGAAAAGAAGATAAATTAATTAATGATACCTTCATGATTTTGAGTTTTCTTAGAAGTAATTAGTTTTGTTATCACTAACTCAACAAAGTTTAGAAAATAATATGACTTTTTTTTTTTAAAAGTCATTGAAAGGATGAAATTTGACTGAAGAAGAAGAAAAAAGTTCAAAAATAGGGAGGGATACAACTTAACATGGATGGAAAAGGATGAGAGTGAGAGACTGAGAGGTAAGAAAGAGAAAGAAAGAAAGAAAATGAAGGGAGGAGGTCAACTTGAAAGTGAGGGTGGGTGGCGTGAGATGGAAGGTGAAGTGATAATCAAAATAAAAGTAATAAAAATAAAATAAGTCAACAAGTAAGAGAGAAAAAAAAGATAAAGAAAAAATTAAAAAGAAAAATAAGTATATTTTAAAGGGAAAAGACATAAATTTCCACCTGAACTTGTATCGAAAAGTCAGTTACACGCTCAAACTATTATGACGACCTATTACATACCTAATCTTGTTCAAAGTGATATTAATACCCCTTAGAACGTGACATGACAAAGAAAGTGTCTTCACCCTCCTTAAGGTGCGTGAGAAGAAAAAATATATGTTAAAATGACAAATTTGAAAACATGGCACTATTTTATTGGTCATTATATAATTATGTATTATAATTTTTAATATATTAATTATTTCAATTTTCTTTCTTTTTAAATCTTTTTATTGGCGGCCCCAATTTCTTTAAAGCATTTACATTTTTCTTTATTTTGAGTTCTTCTTCTTCTTAAGGAATCACAACATTTGTCACCATTGATTGTTTGATGAAAGCACATCCAACACTCTCCCCTTAGAGAGGAACTCTAAAAAGAAATAGAAAGGAGTGGAGAAGATGATGACTTCCATAGAAAAGTTAATAATTTTCAACTTAAAATTCATGATTTTTCCGTACGAACTAGCCGGTTGATTCACCGGAGAAGATTATCGAAAAATAATCACGAGAAAGATAATGGTTTCTATTGAAAATCCTATAACATTAATGCATAAAATTCATGATTAGATTGCCTAAATTCATCAAAAGTTCATCGAAGAAAATGATTTCTCCATCTTTGTCTTCTCTATTCTCGTCGGAGCACTACCTACAACCACCACAATTTATTTTTATGTCACAAATCATCAATAGCATATTTGATTAATCATTACACACAAAGAATACTAATGAAATGCTTGATTTACAAACATAGTTATCAAGATTTTAAAAGAATTTTACAGATTTGAAAATTTTATTTGTTCCACCGGCAACAATGGTGTTGCCCATCGCCTATTATCGCCGCCAACATCTCTATACTTCATAATCGACTTACTGGCTCCTATTTTCTCTTCATATTTTTATCTTTTCCTTAAATTTATGAACATTGGAGAAGAAGAAGAAGAAATAGGTTTTTAAAAGAAATATGTTGGTGAGAGGAGGAAGATGCTCAAATTTTTATTTTTTTGCAAAAGTTTAACAAAATATCAAGAGATATTGATTTTTAAAAATTAAAATATTATTATTTATCTATGAAAATGCATGGAGAATACATTTTTTATACAAAACTGAGATTGTCTTTGGAAGGGGTATTAATATCACTTTGAACAAGATTAGGTGTAATAGGTCGCCACAATAGTTTGAGCGTGTAACTGACTTTTCAACACAAGTTCAGGGGGGATTTTATGCCTTTTTCCTATTTTAAATTACATTAACACATGTCACATAATAATTGATGTGTGATAACATTTGCTTTTTAAAATTTAAGATTGGTCGAAAAATGATGTAATAATATCACTTCAAAATTGTTTAGGAGGGTAATAGAACGCCCGCATAGTTAAGATGTCTGTTTGAAAATTCGAGACAATTTCAATTGTCACTTTATGTCTTTCCTCTTATTTACTTACCTCATCATACATTTTAAAAGTCCTTTTGGGTTATTATTTTACAAGAAAAGAATCAACTTAGCAAGTGGTTGAAAATATTTTTACACTTGACATAAATTATTAGTTTAATTCTCAAATTATAAACAACCTTAAAAATAGGCCTCTACTTGACTAACTAAATTTAGATACATCCCTATCTTTCATTTGACACATGACATGGCAAGGGGTCTCAAACTCTTGTATATATCATACCGTTTTTAATAAAGAGAAAAATGTTGTAAACACCGCTAAACTTGGCAAGAATTTAGGAGTGTATTTAACTCATATTATAAAAACGGAAGTGTATTTAAGTTCAATTAGACAAGTAAAAAGGTATTTTTATGACTGTTAATAATTCAAAGATGAAACTAATACTTTACGTCTAATTTTAAAATGTTTTCACTTCTTTTCTCTAAAATTTATCTAGGCATCGAGAGATTTTGAAAATCAATTTCAAATATCAAAATCTCTTTCGAGCCTATTTTTGGGCTAAGATAAAATCGTTGATTTCTTTTTAAGTAATGAAACTTATTTCGAATTTTTATATTTCATAGGAAGATTATATTCTGTCTGTTTATTTTTATTTCTCTATTTATTTGAAAAATATATTTTTATTACTGCCATTTCCAATTGCAAAGACAAAAAAAATCATGTTTTATTTAGTGTATTAATTACTTATTTCTCAAATTATTAATTTTTCAAAACTTATTAGACATTAATTAATATAGATATTAGATAAATACACATATCAATTATTGTTTCTTAATGAGCATGCAAAGTTCAAAGTAGAATGAAGTAAGTATTAAATAATAATCTCTCAATTTTTTTAAAATTGTCATAATTTTCTCTTTGAGAGTAAAACGATACGAACTTTGACTAGTATTTTAATATGTATTTTTTCATCAAATTGATATGAACTTTTTTTTTTTTACAATTTCACACTACACTAATGAATCTTCCTAGCTAATATAATCTGATAAATTGTAGTAGCTAGTAATTATGTTATTAACAATTTTAATTAAAATATCGTGTTATGATTTTAGGATAATGTATTATCTATTTCATTATAAAAATGATAATTTTATGCCAAACTTATCTATTATATAAGATTATGACTTGTGATAATAATAATGATATCATCGATGAAGATTCTACACAATTTGGAATTAGTAAGTACTTCACTCGTTCATTTTTAATTGTAAGGTTTGCACTTGGCACACCAATTAATTGACATGATCATTTTGCCACACTGCCCTTATTAATTGATGTTTAATATTAAACCTTAAAAAAATGATTTGAGAATAAATAACTAATTCTAAGGGTTAAACATGATTTTTTCCCCCTTTCTTTATATATTTAAATTGACAAGTAAAAGTGAAAATCTATTTTTGTGAGGTGAACAGAAGAAGTATGTTTGTTTGGTACGATTGAGTACTATAATTTTTAAAACTTAGGAATATAAACATGTTTCAGTTTTTTTTTTAATTTTAAAAGGTGAAATATTTTTTGAAAAACTTTGGTCAAATATTTTAACTTCAATCTAAACTTCACACAAATCTAATTTTCAAAAAAAATAATGAAAATTTATAATTAAATAAAGGCTTGACCAAAAGTTAGCGTTCAAATTCTGAAAGATGAAATTATTTTCTAATAATGAAATTCTTCTACATGAATTCGAATTAATGAGGCAAAAAATGAATAATGGACACCCCTACCCCCACCCAACCCACCCCATCCCCACAAAAAGGAAAGAAAGAAACTAAGACTTACTTTTCAAATAAAATTTAAATAGTAAAAATAGTAATATTGAAAGTAGTAGAGGTTTTATTTTAGCTATTTCGCTAAATGATGAAAATGTATACTTAACTTTTTAAAATAAAACATATTTTTCCTTTTGACTATATAGAAATGAAATACGATAGCCATTACTAACCATGGTTCTTTTAGTTCTTTTATTTTTGGCATAATATATAAATATGTCTTTTAACTTGGCCTTCGCTCACATTTATGTCCTTCAACTTTGAGTGTGTACAAGTAGACACTTAAGCTTGTATAAAATTGAACAAATAGACACACGCGTACTATGTGACATCTTAAATGGCAATTTTCATCATGTGTGGTGTCCTATGTGTATTATGCCACATATGACTCATGTGTCTACTTGTTCAAATTTATACAAGTTAAAGTGCTTACTTGTGTACATCCAAAGTTGGAGGGTATAAATGTGAAATAAAATCAAGTTAAAGGGCACATTTAT
This sequence comes from Solanum piurae, assembly GCA_029582685.1. Taxonomy (NCBI): domain Eukaryota; kingdom Viridiplantae; phylum Streptophyta; class Magnoliopsida; order Solanales; family Solanaceae; genus Solanum; species Solanum piurae. The sequence goes on from JAJOOO010011014.1 coordinate 8,675, forward strand.
GCATTATGCATTTATTTTTCCTTGCCATTATTTCACGTTATTGGAAGAGTTGAACATTAATATATACTTTTAAAAAAATCGTTGGATGAGCTCTGACGTGTCCAACATAAAATATAATTAATCATACTTATAAATTAATTAACCATCCTCTTCGTGCTTCGTAGATCAAGATAACCAGTGATAATCTAAAGAGTAAATGATCTATCTTAATAAATAAATTTATATTAAGAAATTAAAGCTTTAGCTAAAGCAGAAGGAGAGAAACACAACAGCTCTATGGTATTGGAAGAGTTGAAGATTAATATAATATAAATTTTTCACTTGACGTGTGATACCAACAAGTCACATGATTCACACCTAAAAAAGGGCAAATTTTGCACTATTATTCTTTTTGATATTTTTCTACTTTTTGTTATATTCTGTTTGAAAGAGTAGATTGTTCATCCTACCTGCTATAATTTGTTAATGTAGATTAGTAGGCCGAACCATATTAATTTGTGTCTTTCCCGTAATATTTCCCCCCTATCCTTAGCGATGTGATTTACCATCAATTAAAGTTTATTTTGTTAATCTTGTGTGATACTTGATTATTTCGATTCTAATGATATTATTTATCTTGTGTAAAGCATAATATAGTGATTGATATCGAAAGAGTATTGTATACCTCCCACGCTAATTATTCGATAAAAAATCGAGTTAGGTATGCTGTATATAGGTTATATATTAGCCGTAGCTCCCTTATTTTGAAAATTTATCTCCACGTTTTTGGTTAAACTGAATGCTTTTGACAATTTGTAGTAAATAATATCTACAATTTTCTTGGCTTATTCATGAAATCTTCTTCATGGTTGGTGTCTTGGTGATATGAATTATATTATACCTAATACCAAAAGACAGTTCTAGTCTAAACTTCCTTTTATTTGAATGTAGAAAAAATAAGAGAAAATTGTATGAATTAACAAATTATTAATTTAAATTAAATGTTATAGCCATAGTTTATTTTAATTGTAATTCGCAATAAACATCCCCTTTTTTTGTCATCTGATTCGGTATACAATTAGTCATTTTCGGTATATAACTAGTCATTTTATACATTTTGGTATAAAATGTATAAATGCGTTTGTGTTTGTATAAAGCGAGAGAATAGTGTATATACAAATACAAATACATATATTTTCCATCTTATACACATATAATTATACAAATACAGATCTTATTATACAAATTACAATGTATGAATGAATTTATACAAAACTGAACAATTTGTATAAAATTGAATGTTTGTAGCTAGAGCTGTCAAAATGGGTTTGGCCCGCTAGGCCGGCCCAACCCAACCCTTGAATTAAAGGGGGTTGGACTCAATTTTTTCAGCCCATTTAGAAACGAGACTTTTTAGCCCAGCCTCAATTGGCCCGCTGGCCTCGTAGGCCCAACCCGCAAGCCTCAGAGGCCAGCCCGCGGGCTGTGAGTTTTAAAAATATTTATTATATGTATTTTAAGTAGTGTTTTACTTGTTAAGATTTTGTCAATAAATATTTTTAAAATCAAGACTATATTTTTTACATATCTTTTACATTTTAGGGTCATTAGCCCACTAAATTTTCTTATTAGCCCAAGTCCATTACTCCATTATAACTATGAATCTTTGACGTCTTTTACTTTTGTTTTTATTCCTAATTTTTCACTTCTCCATTATTGTCTTGTTTATGAAAATGTTGATCATGTAATATTTTTTTGCTCGGATGAATCTTATGAATGTTGTATATTGACTATTATGTATTTGTTTTGTAAATATTCACTGAAGTATGTGTAATTCATGAATGAATCTATGTATGTATTGATGCGATGTTCATCGGATATCAACGTTCGTATCCTTTCTAAGAGGAAAAGGTTGTCCCTTTTTTTGTTGAAGGGTCAATACGTCCCAACCCGTGGCCTGCTTAGGGCTGGGTTGGGCTGCTATTTTATAGGCCATTTAATTAAAAGGGTGAGCCTGTTCCAACCCATTTAACTCTCTAGCCCGTTAGGGTTGGATTGGGTTGGGCCTGTCCATTTTGACATCTCTATTTGTAGCGAATTATACAAATCAAAAGCTCCATAGCAAACATAAAATTTGCTATGGAGCGCAATTATGCAAACTATAGCTATAACATATAAATATGATTTTTATGTTTGGTATATGTGAAAGTTGCTCAAAAAACAATGAGCATTAACACAAATGGAATATATGCTACAACTATAATATACTATTAACACAAAGTATGGAAAAACACAAATTAATTTTTTACAGAGAAAAAGACTCGGAGTGTGTTCTTAGGAAGGAAAATGTTTTTCAAGATTTAAAAAATAAATAAATAAGTATAAGTAAGTTTTTTATTATTTTCCAGTGTTTGTTAATAACAAGAAAATATTGTCTCAAAAACATTTAAATATTATCTGAACAAATATTATGACACCAAATAGGAACCAACACTTTAACATGGACCCGTACCCCGTTGTAGTCGGAGTTAGGTCAACCTTTTTTATTTTCTTTCAAGAAGCAAAAGGGTGTTAATTATATAACTGTGCTTTCATTGATTTTTTTTTAAAATTATTATTGGTATTTAGGATTGTGGAGAGGGAATGCCAGAGCTTGTACTAGGAGACCATGTTCTTCCAGAATAGTTGATGAAGAAGCAAACCTGGTTGATATTTGATTTTGTGTATAGCAGTGTGGATACATTGTTTATACCTTATATATACGTGGTTATACACTATTTATATAATATAGATACATTGCATATGTAATTAATCCTTTATATAATAATATATAAACATTGTGTACCAATATACGAATATATATACATCTTTTATGCATAATTATTCATCAAATATATATGATTTATACTAATTATACAATATTATATATATATATGATTTTTAAATATGCTAACCCAATAACAAATCAATAAGATATTTTTTATCGATTTTTGGTTTATCAGTTTTTGGTCGTTATCGGTTTGGTTTTAGGTTTGTCCAATAAGAAAATGTCCGTAAAATATTATATGACTTCTCACCTTTTTAAATGTTTTGATACAGTGAAACAAGAAAGATAATGAGAAATTGCATCAATAAGAGAAAATATAGTACGAAGTCTATAATTACATGTCACCGCCAAAACATAGTACGAATTTTTATGTTAATCAAATTACAAACCTTTACAAACTTGCAAAAGATAAAACCTACAATTACAAACCAAAACTAAAATCAAATAGTCCAACAAGACTAAAACTAAACTAAAATCAAATAGCTACAATTGTGAACCCCTTACTCTAGTCTTTAGGTTTTGAGTAAATAGTAAAGACTAGTAAAGCGGCCTAGTGTGAAGTGGGTAGAGTACTAATAATTTGATATAGTTATAGTGTGTAGTTATATATTAAATTATTACTAATATTTAATATTTAGGAAGGGAAAAGTAGTAAACTATTACCGTCTTATTGGGTTATCGGTTTACCCAATGACCCAATAGTAAAAACCGAAACAGAACCAATAACCCAATAATTTTTTTAAAAAAAATCAATTACCCAATAACATTTTTTCGGTTCGGTTTATTGGTCGATTCGATTTTTTGCACACCCTACTTGTGAATTAGTGACCGGAATTTCGGACCCTTTTTGTTATGTAAAAACTAAGTGGGCTAATTAGTTGCAAACTATTTGCCTCAGTGATACATGTACGTAAGAATCCCACTTAATTTTATTTTGAATTGATGACCTTCTTATTTATAAGTTAGAAAGTTAGGTCCACAAAGAATCGGGCCTTGGACATTTTGAAATTTGTTCCTTTTTTTTTTTTGGTTTAGAAATAAGTTTTGGGGCTTTGAATTAAGGGGCATCTTACATAAATCTCACTACTTTAGATCCTAATTACTAGGATTCTCAATAGTTTGTAAAATTACTTTTTATACAATATTTTGGCCTCGAGATACATATATCATTAATGGCGAAATACATGTATCCAATAATTTTTAAAATTGAGATACACGATTTATTAATTTAAATTAAAGGGGGTATAACTTATTTCCTTAATTAAAGAATTAATTGCTGACTAATTAATAACCCAACAGATTTACAGATTGGCACATGGAGAGATACATGTATCCAACATTTTTAAAGCCGAGATCTATTAGTTACTTGACCATACACAATTTTTTTCACGACCCAGACCATCGTGATTGGAATCTACACTAACCCTCCGGTGGGAGAACCATTAATACTAATTAGATAACCAAAAACTACACAACTTAATCAAAACTAAGGCATTTAAAGTTACGGAAGCAGGTTTAAATACTAAGAAAAGAATTACGGAGTTCCCATAAACTCCAAACAAAGTCTAACAACCAAAACAAATGTGGAAATAATACCTGAACCTGAAAGTCAATGTACCAAAACATCCAAAGTTCAACAAGTCTTAACAAGAAGGGGTATAACCCCAAACTAACATAGGAATAACTAACTAGAAAGTCTAAGTCCGAAAATGTGGACTTAAACGAAAGAGAACTCATGGCAGCCCGGAAGAACTGGCTCACCCTTTAATTCGAACGATCACTGATCTTCTAAACGAGGTCTGTCAATAGTCGCCGGAAGATTCCCTGTACTCAACAAGGAAAGAGCAAGTGCAGTATCAATACACAATCACAGTGTACTGGTAGGATCACACGACTATTCCAATAAGTGCAACATATATAAGTCAATAAAACATAACAATAACATGCTTACATCGAACATATACAATATCAACATCACTTACGAACAACGAAGCATTTCACAATTTTCAAGATATACAATTATGTCAAGTCAATGGTCCTCTCATGGAACCCAAACCCAAACTGTTAGTGCTACGCTTTATGGTATCCGATCCAATGTTTATGCCAGAACGTGGCAACCGATCCCATATTTATGTCGAAATGTGGCAACCGATCCAAGTAGTGTGTCGGAACGCAACACCCGATTCATTCAACAAGCCACAATCACAATCACAAAGTACATTATCATAATCATACAATCAAGTCATGATTCATGGCATTCATCATTCATTTATCCTCATTTACAATTAGTGTGATCAATAATGCAATATTCACATACATACATGTATTATAATGAAGCAAGAACAAACATACATCACACAACATGAAATCACAACTATCACCTACCTCGAAACAAGCTTGAATCCCCTAAGAAATTTGATTCTTCCCTTTCCGGATTCGTTCTGCTTGTTCTTAGTCTACAAACAATCATAATAGCGCGAGGATCAATAAACAACACCTAATTACCCGAATTATAAACAATAACATCAATCCAAGGTCAAACCCTTGATCCTCAAACCCAGATTAGGGCTTTTTCCACCATAATTTCCAGATCAAAACCCTCCCCCATTGATAACTACCCGCTAGATTACATTCTATGGATCGAAAAATGGATTTGGCGAGTTAAAACCTTACGTTTTGCCTCAAGAATGGTGAAAAATGGTCAAGAAAATACTTGGAGTCGTCTCCTAGCTCTCAAAGTCAAAAAATGCAGAATAAAATATTTTTGAGGTTTATTTCTGAATTAAGTCGCGACTAGCCCACTATGGCGGCACCCATCCCGCCACTCGGCCCCACCCTAGAGGAATAAATCCCACCATGGCGGAATAAATCCAACCTTGACGGCTTGCGCAGAGATAGAACGTCGTAATTAGAGTCTCAAACCTCCATTTCACAGCACACCTTTATTTTATGACACTCAGAAACTACTCGTTCTCGCTAAAATCATTTTCGGAAGTTCTACTGCCCGAATTCAATTTCATAAAGTTGTATGGATTTCTTAACGTCTTAACTATCTACTCATGTGATCCCAATGATAATTAGATCACCCAATTGTTACCAAATTTCCCTAGACCTAGTTTGGGAAATTCCAAGTTACTACGAAAAAGTTTTTCGGTCTAAATTTTTTCCCGTTGGATTTTCTATAACGACGGGAACTGGTTGTTACAATAGATACCAATTTACCCATCACTCGTCCCCGAGTGACAAACTTAGGAAAAACGGGCTAAAGTTAAAGTAGAGTATTACCTGAAATGATGAACAACTGGGGATACTTGTCTCGCATGTCCTTCTCAGTTTCCCAAGTGGCTTCCTCAACTGGACAATGTTTCCATTGAACTTTCACAGACTTAATCTCATTGGTCCTCAGCTTACGCACATCACGATCAAGAATCGCAATTAGTTCCTCCTCATACTGAAGGTCTTTGTCTAACACAACTGAGTCTCATTTTATGATGTAATTCCTATCATCATGATACCTCTTCAACATGGAAATATGAAATACCAGATGAACTCTCAATAGGTTAGGAGGTAAAGTCAATCTATAAGCCACTGGCCCTACACATTCAAGAACCTCAAAAAGACCAATGTATCACAGACTTAGTTTGCCCTTCTAGCCAAATATCATCACCCCATTCATGGGTGACACCTTAAGAAGGACATTCTCACCAGTCTAAAATGTCATATCTCTTACCTTATGGTCTGCATACTTTTTCTGTCTACTATGGGCCGTTAAAAGCTTAGCTTGGATGCTCCTCACTTTATCTTGAGCATCCTTCACTAAATTAACCCCCCAAAGGTTTCACAGCTCCTACCTTAAACCATCCTATGGGTGATCTACATTATCTCTCATAAAGTGCCTCAAACAGTGCCATATCTATGCTGGAGTGGTAACTATTATTATAAGAGAACTCACACAAGGGTAAGAACTTATTCCAATGCCTTCTGAAATCAATCACGCATGCCCTCAACATGTATTCTAACACTTTAATAGTCCTCTCTGTCTACCCATTCGTCTGTGGATGGAAAGCGGTACTAAAAGTGAGTTGTGTGCCCAATTCATCATGTAACTTCCTTCAAAACTTGGATGTGAATTAGGTACCATGGTCTGAGATGATAGAAAGGGGCACCTCATGCAACCTCATTATCTCTTTCACATAAACCTTAGTCAATTGTTCATAGCTTCCCCAAAGTCTTAGGAATACCAACCACGAAGTCCATAGCTATCATTTCCCACTTCCATTATGGAATTGGCATTCTTTGAAGCAAACATGCAGGCCTTTGATGTTCATACATTACTTATTGGCAATTTTGATACTTAACAACAAACTCCGCTATATCCTTCTTCATGCCCGACCACCAATAAATTCACCTCAAATCTCGGTACATCTTGGTCACGCCCGGATGAATGGAATATCGCGAACCATGAGACTCCGTCAACAAATTCTAAATTAAGTCGTCAACTCGAGGAACACAAATCCTTCCTTTAAAACTAAGAACACCTTCTGCATCAAGAGTTGTCTCTTGTGCCTTACCAGTCGTAGTCTTTTTCTTAAGTTCATTCAAATTTTCATCCTCAAACTATTTGGTCTTGATCTCCTCAATGAACGTTGCCCTTACTTCAATGCTAGCTAACACCCCACCTCTTTCTGAGATGCCTAACTGCATGAACTTAGACTCCAAGGTTTGAATTTCCTTAGCCCAAGGTCGTTTTGTTACACTCAAGCAATCTAAACTACCCATACTCACCGTTTTTCTACTCAAAGCGTCTGCCACTACATTAGCCTTACCCGGATGGTATTGGATGGTGACATCATAATCCTTAAGTAGCTCCATCCACCTTCTCTGTCTCAAATTCAGATCCTTCTGAGTGAACACATGTTGCAAACTACGATGATCAGTAAACACTTCACAGTTAACACCATAAAGGTAATACCGCCAGATCTTAAGAGCAAACACTACCGCTGCCAACTCCAAATCATGTGTTGGATAATTTCTCTCATGCACATTCAACTATCGCGATGCATAAGCTATAACATTCTTATCTTGCATTAACACAACATCCAAACTCGAATGTGAAGCATCACAATCAACTATAAAATCCTTACCTTCAACGAGTAGTGCTAGAATAGGTGCGGTGGTCAAAAGAGTCTGGAGATTTTAAAATCTCTCCTCACATTTTTCAGTCCATTCAAATGGTATCTCATTTTTGGTCAAATTTGTCAAATGAGTGGCAATAGAAGCAAAGCTCTTCACAAATCGACGATAATAGCTAGCGAGCCCGACAAAACTCCTAACTTCCATCACAGAGCTAGGTTGAACCCAATTCTTAACCGCCTCAATCTTTTGGGGATCTACTATTACCCCTTCTTTTGAAACTAAAATACCCCAAAAATGCAACTGAAGTCAACCAAAATTCACACTTAGAAAATTTAGCATACAACCTTTGTTTCCTGAGAACACCCAGAACAATACGAAGATGGTCGGCATGCTCTTCTTCACTTTTCGAATAGACCAAAATGTCATCAATGAAGACTATAATGAACGAATAGAGAAAAGGTTTGAAAACCTCATTCATCAAACTCATGACAGCTGCAGGCGCATTAGTCTAACCAAAAGACATAACTAGGAACTCGTAGTGCCCACAACGGGTTCTAAACACTGTCTTGGGCACATCCACAGGCCTAATCTTTAACTGATGGTAACCAGACCTTAGATCAATCTTCGAGAAAATTGATGCACCTTGCAATTGGTCAAAAAGATCATCTATTTGAGGCAATGGGTACTTGTTTCGAAGGGTGACCCTATTCAATTGCCGGTAATCTATACACATCCTCATGGTACCATCATTTTTCTTAACAAACAAAACTGGAGCACCTCACAGGGAAGCACTAGAAAGAATAAATCCTTTATTAAGAAACTCTTGGATTTGAGCCTTAAGCTCTCTTAATTTTGTCGGGGCCATGCGATAGGGAGGGATGGAAATGGGACGAGTACCAGGTTCTAAATCAATGCAGAAATCTATATCTCTATTCGGAGGCTTACCATGCAAATCATTAGGAAACACTTCTCTAAATTCTGACACCACATGTATAGACTCAATAGATGGAGACTCAACATTAACATCCCGAATATGAGTAATAAGCCAAACAACCCTGCCCTACCAGTTTCCTAACCCAAATGGAGGATATGATCTTAGCTTGCTTAGGCTTGTACACCCATTCCCACTCTAACTCTTCCCTTCCCAAAATTTCTAGAGTTACAGACTTAGTATTACAATTAAGCAAAACATAATAGGGGGACAACCAAGTCATGCCTAAGATTATATCAAAGTCAGTCATATCCAAAATCACTAAATCAACTCAAGTTTAGAAACCCATAAACAAAATAGGACAAGCACAATAAACATGGGTGACTATGACAGATTTCCGAATCGGGGTAGAAACATGGATGGGGGGTATCAAGTATATCACAAATCATAGCAAATTATGAGGCAAATCACACAGATACATAAGAATAAAAAGAACCCGAATCAAATAACACATTAGCCATCTGGTCACAGACAAGAATAGTATAAGTGATCATTGCGTCAGACGCCTCCGCCCCGGTCTTGCCCGGAAAGGTATAACATTGAGCCTTGTCATCTTGATGGGCGACTTCCCTGCCTGGCTGCACTGCACCTCTGCATGTGTTACCATTTCCCTTACCTCTGTGGCCTCACTGATTTCCTCCTTGCCCACCTTGTGGATGCCCTCGACCATTATTACCATTCTTCACGGGTACCACTGCTCTAGACTGGTTCTGCATGGAATCCAACATGTGCGGGTGGGGACAATCTTTCCTCATATGCCCAGGTTCTCCACAGTTGTAACAAGTACGATCAAACGATGACATGCTGCCCGCTGAAGGTGTGGTTCCCTGGCTATCCTAAATCAAATTCTGAGGTAGAGTTCCAGAGTAATTACCTATAGAAGCGGGCATAGAGGACTGAATTTGCCAGGCTGCAAGTGTTGGCCTTCCCGAACTTTTGGAGTAAGAACCCTGAAAGTTGCCTGAATTCTTGGCTTTCTTAACCAATGCCTTAGCCTGACCGTGTCGCCTCACCCCCTCCACTTTCTTCACAAAGTCTGTTACCTCATTGAAGCTTTTTCCTGCAGAGGTCATATGAACAGACAATACTTGCAACTCAGAATTTAATCCCTTAATAAATAAACAGATCCTCTCTTCCTCAGTAGTCACCAATTGCGTAGCATATCTAACAAGTCATGAAACTTGGCCAAATAAGAAGCCACAGACATACCACCTTGCTCCAAAGCCATGAACTCATCTTTCTTACGATCTCTCAAAGTTCAGGGTACATACTTCTCCAAGAACAGAGCATGAAACTGGTCCAAGTGAGTGGAGGTAAAATTGAAGATCTGCATTCAACATAAGCTCTCCACCACTGCTTAGCCTCACCTTGAAGCTGAAAAGTCACAAACTCAACTCCATGCCGATGGACAATTGCCAACTTATGAAGTTTCTCATAGCAATCTAGGATGAACTCATATGCATCCTCACTCTCGGAACCATGGAACACAGGCGATTTAAACTTCAAGAACTTAGTCAACATCTCATGCTCATTACCAGTCATAACAGGACCCAAAAAAGGATGGAAGAAAGCATCATTACCTACAGTTCCACCCACCTTGGAGACGTGATAGCAATAGGGAGATTGGCAGGAGCTTGAGTTGCTTGAATAGAGGGAAGCACTCCAGGACCAACCAATTCTTTCAAGAACGACATGATTGATTTGTTGAGCTAACACTAGGTCTAAGAGGAATACATGTAGTCTCAGCCTACACCTCTTTCTCTTGTCCAACATTCTCTTCCTCCTCAACCTTAACATTCTCCTTTATCTCTTCATGGTGCGCAGGAGGGGCCTCATTTATGGGAGCATCTCCAACCGGTGCTCCATCCTTAGTAGGTGCCACCCTTCCTCGGCCTCTACCCTAGCTCTTCTTCTACCCCTGCCTCGACCGTGACCTCTCGCTGTAGATTTCTTAGCTGGAGCATTGACAGAAGCTACGAGCATGACACCATTGAACCTAGTGTTAATCATTTGCGGACACAAAAGTGAAGGAGGATAGATACAAATTTGAATCGCCAGATACTAATTGGAATCAAGTTATAGCACGAAAGGAGACAAGATAAAACAGAAAGATTTCCTAAAGTCCTATAGACTCTCAAAGAAAAGTACAGATGTCTTCGTATCGTTCCGCAAGACTCTACTAGACTTGTTTTGGTACATCAAGATCAAAGAACCTAGGCTTTGATACCAACTTTCTCATAATCATACAATCAAGTCATAATTCATGGCATTCATCATTCATCTATCCTTATTTACAATTAGTGTGATCAATAATGCAACATTCGCATACATACATGTATTATAATGAAGCAAGAACAAACATACACACAACATGAAATCACAACCATCACCTACCTCGAAACAAGCTTGAATCCCCTAAGAAATTTGATTCTTTCCTTTTCAGATTCGTTCCGCTTGTTCTTAATCTACAAACAATCATAATAGCGCGATGATCAATAAACAAAACCTAATTACCCAGATTATAAACAATAACATCAATCCTAGGTCAACCCTTTGATCCCCATACCCAGATTAGGGCTTTTCCACCATAATTTCCAGATCAAAACCCTCTCTCATCGATAATTACCCGCTAGATTACATTCTACGGATCAAAAAATAGATTTGGGGAGTTAAAATCTTACCTTTAGCCTCAGGAATAGTGAAAAATGGTCAAGAAAACACCTGGGGTCATCTCCTAGCTCTCAAAGTCGAAAAGTGCAGAATAAAATATTTTTGAGGTTTATTTTTTACTTAAGTCACGACTGGCCCGCTATAGCGACACATATCCCGCCACAGTGGCCCCACCCTGGTGGAATAAATCCCACCCTGGCAACTTGTGCGGAGACAGAACGTCGTAATTAGAGTCTCAAACCCCTATTTCACGACACACATTTATCCCATGACTCTCAGAAACTACCTGTTCACGCTAAGATTAATTTCGGGAGTTCTACTCTCCCGAATTCAATTCTGTAAAGTCGTACGGGTTCCTTAATGTCTTAGCTATCTACTCGTGTAATCAAATTCATAATTAGATCAACTAATTGTTACTATATTTCCCTAGACCTTACTGACTCCGATTTCGTCCAAATCTGGACTAGGTTGGGAAATTCCAAGTTACTACGAAAAAGTTTTCTGGCACAAAATTTTTTCCGTTGGCTTTTCTATAACGACGGGAATCGATCGTTACAATTTTATCCTTCATCATCAGTAACTAGCTTCATTTATCCTCCCCAACACGATTTCTCCATTAAAGCTCTCAAAATCAATTTTGGAACAACAACACTATATATAGAGGTTCATAACTATTTAACCATCATTCAAAGTCATATATATGAGATATAGTTCAATTTTTTCACTTCTGATTTTTGAAAGTTATACACATCTATTAGTTACTTGGCCTTATTTTTCACTGTTATCGTCCAAAATAGTATTGTTAAGGTTTTGATGGCTCGCTAAGTTTTTGATGGTGAGGAGAAGAGCGCAACAAAGAACGAAAAGTTTCCTGCTAGTTTGGTGGAGTTTTTATCAGAGATGACGATTTCATGATGGTGAGAAAACGAGCAACGGAGGTGGCACTGATAAACGAAAGGTATTAGGTGTACATGTATCTAAAAAATAATTATCCATGTATCTAGTTAAGAGTTCATATATTTGAGTTAAGATTATATTTATCTATGAAAACAAATTTGAGATGCCAAAAAAAGGAAGAATTTTAATTTTTTTTTACTTTTATAGATTAATGATACGACAGATACCCTATAGTCATAATTGTTCCTAAATTCATGTGTTTCAGTTACATTTCATATTTAGATACACATAATAAAATGTATTTGCTTACCATGTATCAGAGATACATAGTTTTGGATATAACATATGAAATTGATACTTGATACATCGAATTATAAATAGATACATGAATTAATACTAGATCATATAAACAGATACATGAACTTAATATTAGATACATATAACAAATACGTGAAATTAATACTAGATACTTCTATGATTCATATGAATGTGCACGCCCATGTATCATAGTCTACTTGTTCATATGGAAGTAGAGATTAATATGTCTTCATGATATGTTTGAATGTATTTGTGTCTATCTGATCAAAGTCTATAGTTTGTGCTCATGATACATATTGTCACAACCCAATCAATCGGATTGTGCGGGCACCTACTCTAACACCTAAGTAGGATAACCCTCGATTCCCAAATAGTTAAAGACATGAAGAAGATTAAGAAAGTTGGAGATGCAATAACATTCATGAGATTTTTACAAAAGAAAGAGTTTTTTCAACGATTCAAGTTAAGACTTGTAAAGTAATTAACACCCCAGGGATCTAGTCTAAATATGTACAAGAGCTTCTAAGATTTACAAGGCATGTAACATAATACAAATGACACAGCTCCCACCACATTGAAGGAAAATAGGAGATGTTAGAGAATGTCTTTGTCTTCACCTATGAAACATCATTGACCCTGCAACCAGACTATGCCAAAAAGACATAGCAAGAGTAGTATCAATATAAACCACACGTACTTGTAGGCATCATCGGTCAACCTGATACCCACCGCATAATATAAGGAAATCGACTAGCAGGAAACATGCAATAAAACCGTACACCCTTCAACCCTTATTCTCATGCCCTTACCATTCCCGGACACCTTAAATCCCACTAGTATACTTGACTCTAACCCCTTACTCACTCTGCTCTTGATCATGACTTAGCCATTCTATCTCATAGAGGAGACCCCAAATACCATCACTACCAATTCGGTCAACCCCTCACGACACACCTTTATTTATGCCACACACCACCCAACCCTTTACCCCATAGTACATGATATGAAGGCTCGCTAACCGTTTCAATACGAATCTCCTTCCCAGGTAAGACCTAGATACTTAACATTTACGACGCAAACACCTCCCAACTTCTCCACTTTTAAGAACACAGACATCCTCTCTAAGTAATACATAATGACACTTGGAACCTCAGTCCCCACTTATCATATCACATCCCGGTGGGGCCCGACCATTCACAGTTCATTTAATAACGAAATATGTTACAAGTAAACACGACATGGTAAAATGCACATATACAGAATACATAATTCAATTAACATTCAGGAGCACCATACTAATTCCCAACATCCATGACAGGTAGATATGAACATAGTAGTCACCAATGGTTCTCTCATGGAACCCACACCCAAACTGTTAGTGTGTCGAAACGTGACACCCGATCCAATATATGTGTCGGAATGTGACACCCGATTCAATATATGTGTCAGAACGTGACATTCGATCCAGTCATCACAATCACATTCATAATGAACAATACTCAAATCATACAATCAAGTGATAGTTTTATGGCATGTAATTATTCATAATTAGTCGTTCCCTTGAGTTCGGTTCACGTTTCTCTAGCCTCATTCATGTATGCATAACACAAAACTAGAAGTCGAAACATCCTCTAGACCTATCCCACATGACAAGGTTTCGTTCTACGGTGTCCAACTTACTCAACAACTGACAGTATATATATAATCATCCATTTTTCCATACCCGTAGGCCTACGCATGAATTCTACCGTCAATTAACAATATACTATGCAGTGAACACTGATTTAAGGCAACTTAATTAAATAAACCTAGCCTACCTGGGCTCCATGCAGCTGCACGGAATTTTAGCTCCAATCCTAGACTTCGGACGACGAGACGGTGGATTTGTCCAGAAATTCACAAGCTATCGTCAACTTCGCGCTAGAAATCTCTTTCTCCTTCCTTCACAAGCCTAGAGCAACCTTTTGAGAATTTTTGGGGTGATCCTCGCCTGTTTTTGGTGTTTTGGGAAAAAGGAGAAAATAAGGCTTCGCGTCATTTAAGTTCACCCCGACTATCCCTCTTTGGCATTCCCTGTCCCGCTAGAGCGCCACCGCCCTAGCGGCATCTGTCTCGCTCTGGCGGGATGATGGGCCCAGTTCTCCCGACGTTTTTCCTTTCCTAAATAACGACGGTTCGGGTCATTACACATATAAATGTATATGTGCAAGTGCAACTGTACACAAATGTACCTAAGTGTTTAGTTTGTTGGATACATTATATATTGATAATAAATGTATTAAATTAATGAATTTATTATTTTAAGAGTAATAAAATGAAACTAATCAAATCACATAACCATGCTATACATGTTTTTGTCTTTTATTAATAATATTAATGAATTTGTTATTTCAGTAATAAAATGAAATCAATTAAACATAAATACACTCCTTGATTTTCGCCTTATATTTAGGGATTTGATTAATTTAAATTTTCAGAATTAATTATTCATGTATTTTAAAAATCTGTTAGAGTAGTCAATTACTCCTCAAATACTCTTTTAATTAAGGAAATTAGTTACAACTATCTAATTCAAATGAATAAAACATGTATCTCACTTTTTTTAAATCGTCGGGTACATGTATCCAAAGAACGAAATATGATACAAACATTAGTATTCAAAATTATTGTGAATCCTAGTAATTAGGATTTAAACTAGTGAGATTTATATAGTTTGCTCTATGATAAAATCTATTTCGAACCTTTAACAAATCCAAACTGGAACTTTTCTTTTATACCTTAAAATCTTCGAATTGAATTAACTCAGACAGCTAGAGTAGTCATTTAACTAATTTAAATAATTTTCTATTAATTTTTGTTGAGATCTAATTTTTATTTTAAGCTATTTGTTTTTTAAAAAGTATCCATTTTAATTATCTTATTGACGTATTCCAATTATTTTGTTGAATTTAATTTGAAGAATATAATGTGCATGAGTATTTTAATATGGCATGGGACGATGGCTATTTCATCGATTGTTAAGTATATCCAACATTCAAAGTACCACTGATTTTTGTGAACGGGTCGAGAGATTCATATAGATTTTAATTTGCGAATACAATGTTAGGTGTTACTATTGATTGTTAAACTAATAAATAATTTAATGACTATCTTATTATTTCTTTAAATATAGTTTTAAAATAAAAAGTTAATGAAGAAATCAATTAAATTGGTTGACTGATTTTCTAAGAGAAACATCAATAGTTGGGAAACTTTCTAAGGGCCCGTTTGGCCATGCGATATGGTATCATGATATGAAATCATGAGATGAAATTGAAGTTTTGTTTGGACATAAAACTATCAAAATAGCTCCAATTGTTTATTCAATCATATCAAATAAACAAAGATTTATAAAATCGCATAATAAATTACTACAGAGCTATTTGTTCTCCACTTAAGTAATTGTTTCATCTAACTTTAATTTAATAAAAAAAATGAACATAAATTGTAGTGTACTAGTCTTTAATATTATCCTTCCACATAGTACGGACAATTTCCTCATTGTTACTTTGAGCCATTTGTTGGTCAATATCATCCGCAACTGTATTTTCATGCTCATAGACCATAAATATTTCATCACTTTAACAATCGGTTGGTGTGAGTTAAAGTGACTATATGTTGGTGAGAATAATAAATTTTAAAAAGTAATGATGTGATTATAAATTTTATTTACATATGAAATAAATGGTTAGTAGATATAAATGTGGGGTTGTTTTAACAAAATATAAACTCGTGGATCAATTTTTGTATTAAAATATCTCAAATCATGATATGGAATTACCATATAATTCCATATCATGGTTTTTGGAGAATATGAAATCACATCTCATGATATGGAATCATGAGATGGAATCAGCGTAAAATCGCATGTCCAAACGCTGATTCCATCTCACGATACCATATCGTGATATGGTATCGCATTGCCAAACGTCTACTAAGTAATATACCCGTAGTTTAGTAACTTTCTATATGAAATATCAATAGCTGAGTGACTTTTGAGTTGTAAAACAAAGTTGAGTGACTTTCTAAGTAAACTACTCTAAGTTGAATGATTTTCTAAATAAACTATTCAAAGTCGAGTGACCATATAAGATATTATCTCGAGACATCAATGGTGATGTAAAGTTAACTCAATTCATAATCATTTGATAAATCAATCAAAACTAAACTAGTTAGCTTTGGAGACTAAAGATTCACATTCTCGTTTTGAGGTCCATCTAAGTTAACAAATAATAAAGGTATAATACATAAATATTTCCTTTAATTTAGTCTCATTTTATATTTATGCTCTTCAACTTTGGGTGTGCATAAATAGACACTTAAACTAATATAAATTTAAATAAATAGACACACACGTCCTCCGTGTCATCCTACATGACAATATGTGTTCTATATGGTATCCTATGTGTATTATGCTACATAAGACTCATGTGTCTATTTGTTCAACTTTATACAAGTTTAAGTGTCTACTTGTGCACACCTAAAGTTAAAAGACATAAATATGAAATATAGTCAAGTTAAAAAAAACATTTATGCATTATGGTAATAATAAAACAAATGTAGCAATCGATCATTACAATCCAACACATAAAAAATAGAAAGAGAAGAACATGACAGATTGATTGGGCTTGACCCATTTCCTACTACTCATTATCTATTGTTGCATAGGCAATCGAATTAGAACCGATAATCCTAACAAATATTTTTTATTGATTTATCGTTAATGGACTAGTTTATTGGTTTAGTTGTTTTGATAACAGTTTTATTTTTTCTATTATCGGATTATCGGTTCTTAACATGATAAGATCTTTTATTAACGGATAACCGATAACGCAGTAATAAATTAAATAATTATATTTATACTATTTGGTATATAAAGTCTTTGACTTAGAGTTTAGTTTTATGCTTTTATTTCTTTATGTCTCAAACTCTGGGGTATTCTACAATGTGACAATATCGTTTTTGAGCAAAGATGCAATCTATCAACTGTGTATGGTTCATTTGGCCTGTCACCTTCTTTCTAAGTGGTTTTCAATGATTTTTTGTATCAAATCTTAACGGTTAAATCGATAACTGAACCGATAACAATCAATAATCATAAACCAATAACTGATAAAATTCGCGTCGAGAAAACAGTAATCAAGATTGGAAAATAATGCAAAATAATCGTATTTATTGAGTTTAGAATATGAGTGTTACTATCTCTATTATTCCTCTGATTCATCTTTTGAGATATAAATTTAAGGGTTTTTGAGCTTGATCGTGAATTTTGAATTTGTTACTGAACTTTATCTTGATCCTGACTTGACTTATACTTGAATTCAAGAGCTTAATTGATATCTATATCTATTGGACTTAAATAATAACTAACTCAATTATATTAATTCATAGTATTTTTTAAAACTAATAAATTTATGAATTTAATATAATTCGAATTATTTTATAAATTTTTATTTAATAAATATTATTAAATTAATATATTTATAAATTTAATATAATTCAAATTATTTTATAAATTTATATTTAATAAATTTCAGAGGATTACAAATGCCTTTGCCGGGTTTTAAGAAACCTACAACAAACAAATAAAAATGGAATAACAAAGAAATTGCACTAAAAGTAGACTGAGAGAATTATTTGAGAGAATTTAAGTGCGCCCCTTACTGTACTGTACGTCCGATTAGTAATTACGGCGTCTTTTCTCCGTATTTATATGTTGTATTGTATATGCGCAAAGTTCTGAGGTCGCTTGGTAGCTGGTTACGAGAGATATTATATATGTATTAGAGTTTTTAACTAATAGTATATTTGGTATTTGGTTATACAGCATTTCAGAGGCGTATCCAAGGAGGGGTCACCGGGTTCATGTGAATCCATGCTCCCCTCCCGAGATCATATATAGTAGTGTTATATTTTTGAAAAATATTGAAATATAGATGTGTGAACCCATACTCGGAGTATCATATAATGCGATGATGACTGGGTGCACCTCTCTACGTGAGGTTAGAAATTTGAATTTTATATTCATCTTATTTTATTTTTCTTTGTAAAATTAGATAACACCTCTGTAAATGGTTATTGGTAACACTTTTGACGTTTTAATTAGTTTTGGACCTATAATATTAATTTTAACAGTTTTCAGTAATAAGAACCTAAATGTCCAACCGATCAAATTTATATCTTAGATCAACCTTTTTGTAATAATGCACTCATCATCCCGAAATTCTGAATACGCCTCTGCGGCATTTGATTGGTAATTTTGAAATCTGTATAACAAATATATGGATAAGTTATGAAGCAATTTTTGTATACTTTTTTTGCAGAATAAAAAATGAAATAACTAATTCCTACCTAACTAATATTGCATAAAATAATACATAATTTTTTTCATAACTAGTTCATTTGTTACTAATATCTACGTAACTCTAGCGAGCAAACGACTCATGCGTGCCCACATTGAATGCCTCAAAAAATACCATTGATCAAAGAGCGCACAAATCCTATTGGTGAGAAAGAACTTCTTTTGGTTACTTAAATATTCCTTATTTCCACTTTTATTTGTCCGATATTTTATAAATAAATGTTCACTTTTATTTGTCATTTTTAATTTAAAAATATTTCATATTTAAGCGTTAACATTAATCACTTATTTTTTAAAAATATTTTGCAAGTTCTATTATTAAACATCAATTAATAGGAGATAGTGATGCAAAATAGTCTGATGCCAAATTTAAATGAGAGAAGTATTGAAAAAATCTCTGAATTTGGTGCAAATTAATAGTTTCGTATTCGAACTATTGACAGTCTTAAAAACACATCTCTATTTGACTAACTATACTTAGATATCCGTGATATGCTACATGACATAACAAGTGATCTCAAACTCTTGTAGGAGCATGAGACTCTTAATAAAAAGTTGAGAGAAGTGTTAAAAATATCCCTAAACTTGATGAGAATTTAGGGGTGTAGTTCACTCATGTTGCAAGATTGAGGATGTATTTAGATTCAGTTAGTCAAGTAAATGAGTATTTTTAAGGCTGTTAATAGTTCGAGAATGAAATTAATAAGTCATGTTGTTTGCAACAAAGTTTAAAGTGATAGAAAATAAATTGCAATCACAAATAAAATATGAAGAAACATAGTTTTATTGATAAACATTGCGAGTACAAATCTGTTCCTCCCTTGATTCTTCTCTCTCTTAAGATTTATCCATGATTCGATGGTCGTTAGTGACGTACTTCTCGAACTAGGATGATTTGAATTTGATCTCTTTATGATTATTCCATGAATTTGTTAAATATTGGACATGTTGATCTATGAATATCACAGAATTTATGGGATATTCGAGATATCTTTCAAGGGAATATAGTTCCCTTTATATAGGCATGAACTAGGGTTTAGGATTGAGTAGCATCGAAGAATACTAATTGGAATTGAACACTTTGTAGAGTCCAACTCAAATTGAACACGTCTTGTAGAGTCCCACAAATTTTCAATGTCTACAAATACCCCCTGCGTTGGAGTGTAAACTTGTTCAAACTCAAAGACGAGGCTTGAAGTACTTATTCTTCCATCTTTACGATTTTGTGACATCATATTTGCAGATTTGATATATGAGAGAAGAGATGAAGGACAAATTTGGTCTCACTGGCGTGCCAATTTGTTTGCAACAAATTTTAAAGTGACATAAATTAAATTACAATCACAAATAAAAACATAGTTTTATTGATAAACATTGCAGGTACAACTAAGTTCCTCCTTTGATTCTTTTCTCTCTTAAGATTTATCCATGATTCGAGAGTCATTAGTGACGTATTTCTCAAACTATGATGATTTGAATTTGATCTATTTATGAATATTCTATGAATTTGTTGAATATTTGAGATCTTGACCTATGAATATCACAGAATTTATGGGATATTCAATATGCCTTTGCAATGTCTATCCATGTCGAGTTTAGGAACGTTTTCAATATTTCAAATGAACCAAAAGGGTATGTTCTTCTCTTTCTTTTTATTATCTTTGTGAAAACACATGGTCCTGTTTGAAATTTGGACAATGTTGCATGAGTACAGCAAGATGATATTGTTGGAAGTTATTCTTACACATGGTGTGGGTGCATTTGATGTTCGCCTACCACTAAATAAAAGTAAAATATTTGTATGAAACAAGTGAGAATTTATGATAGCCAGCAATAAAACACTCCATATTCCTCAACTAAACTCTCCTCACTGCAATAAATTTCAACCCTCTATAAGAACACACACTTAAAAGCTCCATACAAAAATAACACTCCTATCTTTTCTTCAAAATTGTTTTTAAAAAAAAACTTATTTTTATATAATTCTTGAATCTATAAACACCCTTTGTATCATCAGTATTAAACCATAGAAAACCCTCTGAAACTTGCAAAAACTTGTAGAAGAAAGAGACAGGTCTGTATATATGGATCAATTGAAACCAAGCTCTGTCAATTCATCTCCTATTACACCATTAACATTCTTGGAAAGAGCTGCTGTAGCTTATGGGGATAGCGTTTCCATTGTATATAACTCCACTACATACACCTGGTCTCAAACATTTGCTCGATGTATAAGTCTCGCTTCCTCAATTTCTTCTCTCATTGGTATCAAAAAAGGCCAAGTTGTTTCTGTTTTAGCTCCTAACATCCCTGCAACGTTAGAGCTCCAATTTGCTGTTCCAATGGCTGGTGCTGTACTCAACAACATCAACACTCGTCTCGATGCTAAAACCGTCTCTGTTCTGCTTCAACATAGTGAATCGAAGCTCCTGTTTGTTGATTACCAGTTATATTCTTTGGTACTTCAGTCGATTTCATTGTTTCCATCTGATGTTGACACTCCAATTCTTGTCCTTATAGAAGATGAAAACTCTGTTCCGTTTTCAAGAAATTTGAATTTCGATCAGTGTGATACTTATGATGCTATGTTGGCGAAGGGGGATTCGAATTTCAATTGGATTCGACCTGAGAATGATTGGGACCCGATGACATTGAACTACACTTCTGGAACAACATCTTCACCTAAAGGAGTGGTACATTCTCATAGATCTCTTTTTATTATCACAGTTGATTCTTTAATAGATTGGTCTGTACCAAGTCAGCCAGTGTATCTATGGACACTCCCAATGTTCCATTCTAATGGATGGAGCTACACATGGGGTATGGCTGTTGTTGGTGGGACCAACATTTGTCTTCGAAAATTCGACGCTAATGTTGTGTTTCATGCTATAAACAAATATAATGTCACACATATGTGTGGTGCACCAGTGGTACTCACTATGCTAGCCAATTCCCCCTGTGCTAAGCCCTTAAAAAACCCCGTGCACTTCCGTACAGGTGGCGCTCCTCCCCCTGCCACCATTGTCCTCCGTGTCGAATCATTAGGATTTGTGGTGAACCACGGGTATGGGATGACAGAGGTGGCAGGGGTGGTCGTGTCGTGTATTTGGAAACCTAAGTGGAACAAATTATCCGCGAATGTGAAGGCGAAATTGAAGTCTAGACAAGGGATTAAGAGTTTAGGGATGACGGAAGTCGATGTGGTGGATCCAGAATCTGGAGTCAGTGTAAAGAGGGATGGAGTTACAATGGGGGAAATTGTATTAAGGGGTGGATGTATAATGTTGGGTTATTTGAAAAATGAAGAAGCTACATCAAAATGTATGAAAAATAATTGGCTTTATACTGGGGATGTAGCAGTGATGCATCCAGATGGATACTTAGAAATTAAAGACAGATCAAAAGATATCATTATTAGTGGGGGTGAGAATGTAAGCAGTGTTGAAGTTGAATCAGTACTTTATTCAAACAATTTTGTGAATGAGGCAGCAGTTGTAGCAAGGCCAGATGAGTTTTGGGGCGAAACGCCTTGTGCTTTCGTGAGTCTGAAGATGGAACTGAAACTTAAACCGAAAGAGAACGAAATTATTGATTTCTGTAGGGAAAGATTGCCACATTACATGATACCGAGGACGGTAATTTTCATGGATGAACTTCCAAAAACAGCAACTGGGAAAATTCAAAAGTTTTCTCTAAGACAGATTGCTAATGGTATGGGTTCGTTACCTGCTAGTCGAATGTAAGCACATCAAATTCTTTTTTTCGTTATATCATTCGAAAGGACTTTTTCATTTTTTGAAAATCTATTCATTCTTTGTGTGAAATGAAGTTGAATTCATTCAAAAAGTGCCTAAATATAGTGCAATTTGTTGTATGTGTAATTTTCTTCTTCTGTATGTAACAAAAATGTCCCACATTTGTACAATGGATTTATTTGATTATTTGCAATATGAATAATGAATTTATAGTACAACAATTAAAGAAGGAAATCAGGTCATTTTATTTCAAGTCTAGATTAATTTTCATGTTTGTCAAGAATTCCTAAGTTGAGTATGTTGCTCAATTCATTTTCTGTACTCCACAATATCATTCATTATGTGCTCGATGGGGACCAATAAATGATAAGTGAAGACAGAGATACTATAAATTGCTTTAAATAAGCCCTCTTCCCGTTCACTTTTATTAGTACATTAATTAATTTCTATACTTCATGTTATTAATTACTTATCTATTTTTTAATTAAGAAAAAAGGGAAAAAGGTTAGGGCGGAGCAGTACGGGTTGAGTTTAACTCGCTCCGCTCCGCCCCGCATAATTTTTTATTTTTATTTTCAATCCGTCCCGCCCTGCATAGTCTTAAACTCATCCCGCCCCATTGTCATCCCTCCCCATTGTCATCCCTAATTTTAGCAAATAAAGATTACTTCATCCGTCTAACAATAGATATCCACTATATTATTTTGGGATGTCCAACAATACTTATCTATTTTATGAAATCAATAATTAAGTTTACACTTAGTTCCTAAATTACTCTTATCATTAATTATAGTCATTTTTCTATTATATTTTTTAAGACATTGTATTTATTATATTCAAAGAGTAATATAGTAAAATTACCTTTTTATTTTATAATTTTTAAAAAGTGTTCAAAGTCAATAATGAACAACTATTATTAAACCGTAGACATATTATTGTTTTCATATTCTACAAGTCAATTTTGAAAGAAGGGTATTAAAAGCTGTTTTTGTATCCCATGTAAGGTTTTGCTTATATCGTACCGTCTCTAAATCCAATTATAAATTACATTTAAGTATAGTATTATTGTTACTGTTAATATTAATTACTCTTTAAAATTTAAGAATATACACCAATTAATTCATATATGAATTTATGATGTGCAAAATTCATTATTGACTAAAAAAAACCAAAAAAATAGAGGAAGGGAGTAGTTGAGATAATAATTCGACAACATAGAATGGATGACCAGATGGCTATTTCATCAGTCCCCTGATAATTGTCCTACTCTTTTTTTTCTCGAAACAAGCAATTTTAATAAAATATTATTGAAACAAAGAATTTATATATTATCTCATATTTCTATTCTCACCTTTTTATTTTACTTGTCATATTTTTTTATTTACACTGTCTTAAAAAAAAATGAAAGGTTAATTTAATTGGATTATTTCTATTTATTTTTAATATCAATTTAATATTACTCTTTTTTTTCATTACATTAATTTCTCTTCACATTTATTGAATAAAGGTAAAAGTAAAATTAATATTTCCTCCATTTCATGATAATTGACTCATATTAACTTGACACAATTTTTTTAAAAAAATTGTTAAGAATATATTTTACTAAATTGATATTATTAATATATTTTTATATAGTTATTTAAGGCTAACAATAGTATATAAAAAATTAATAAACTTTCTTGACTTATTAAATAAACAAATAGTAAAAAGAAAAGAACACTGCTATATGGCCACAATTTGGGGCGTCAAATGGGAGGATTGAATTGAAATTGGAGATATTAAAATGGGTTGAAATAGAAATCGGGTTGGGTCTTGACCCGCCCAAGTTTAGTTTGGGCTCAAATGGGTTGGGTTCAAATGGGCTAACAACGGGTTGGGTCTTGACCCGCCCAATTTGACCCGATTAATCTCAATAATTTTAACATAGTGATATTTAACTTTTATAATCACAATGCGAATTTCAGCTCAAGTTTTTTTTTTTTTAAAGTAACAAATGGATAGATAAATTGTAGAAATAAAGGAATAAGTTAGTTGATAACTGTGTATGGATTAGTTAGCTAAGAAGGTTGTTATTAAGTTTCCAATTAGAAGTTGACAGGTGGATAAGTTAGTTAGTAACTAACTTTGTAAATGTATTGTATATAAGTGGATCCATTATTAAAAGGATCAGTTCATAAGGGTGAATAATAAAAAAATCTCATCACGACACAATTGCTCTCTATCAGTTTCTTCTTTTCTTCTACAAAGCTCATCAATGGTGGCCTGAGTGCAGATTTCATCATGGTATCAGAGCACGGTGACAGTGCGTTCCATAGCTGATGAGCTTCTTCATCGTCTTCCTGATTTCCCCTTCTTGATTTCCTTCGTTCTCCCTTGAAATTCTTGTTCTTCTTTACTGATTATCTGATTCAAAGTTTTTTTTTTCTCTCTCAACAATGGGAGACAATTCGGCATCTGTTAGTACTGGAGAAACAGGTCCAAGAACAATTCCTCAATTGGATCGCAATGACCCGCTGTATAAGCAACATTCAGATACACCAGGTATCTCTCTCGTTCCTCAGCTGTTGACAGGAACTGATAATTACTCAGAATAGAGTAGATCGATGTTGTTGTCTCTGCTAGTAAAGAATAAAGTAGGTTTCATTGATGGATCTTGCAAGAGAGAAACGTATCTGCAGGATGAGTTCAAGTTACATCAGTGGGATAGGTGTAATGCGATTGTACAGTAATGGATCATGAGTTCTGTGACTCAAGAATTGAGAAAAGGCATTGTATATTCTGAAAGTGCTCACAAGGTTTGGAAGGCATTTAAGGAAAGATTTGATAAAGTAAATGCAACCAAGATTTTCCAGCTTCACAAGGAGATCTGTATGATTGATCAAGGGATTCAAAATATCTCTGTTTACTTCTCCAAGTTGAATGATTTGTGGGATGAGCTTGAGTCTATAATTCCATTTCCAGCATGTGATTGTGATAAATCTAAGAATTTCACAGCTTATTTGCATCAGCAGAAGTTTATGAAATTCTTGATGGGCCTAAATGAGACTTATGCTCCACAAAGAAGTCAAATTCTTATGATGACACCTACTCCTACCTTGGATCAAGCGTATTCTATGATGATTCAAGAAGAGATCCAAAGAGGAAGTAATGGAATCTTGGGCGTTTCACCAGTAGAAGGGACTCACAACTCTTTGATTGTTGCAAATATCTCTAATATGAGACCTAGAAGGAATCCAAACACAGAATTAAAGTGTGATTACTGCAAGTTAAAGGGTCATACTAGAGAAACATGTTACAAGTTGATTGTATATCCTCCAGGGTTCAAGTTTAACAATAATAGAAGGAAGACCTCTTATGATCAACCATCAGCACATAATGTGATGAATCAGGAAGAGCATATTTCAAGGAATGGTAGTATGGGTTCTGTCTTCCAAGGTCTCAACAATGATCAATACTTGCAGCTTGTGCAAATGATGGAAGATTTAAAGAAGAAGAATAAAGGAGAGGACAAGGAAGATTCACCAGTAGATGTAGCCAATATGGCAGGTATGGTTCCCACTAAATCAGACTGTTGGATTATTGATTCTGGAGCCTCAAATCACATGACTTCTTCCTTGAGTTCACTGATAAATCCAATTCCTTCATCTAAACCTACTTATGTTCATCTTCCTACTGGTCATAGCACTGAGATTACACATACAGGGTCATGTAGTTTGTTGCCCTCTAAAACTCTTCATAATGTTCTGTGTATACCTAAGTTTAACACCAATTTATTGTCTGTAGCTAGATATACAAGAGACCTTAATAGTTCAGTACATTTTTACCCTGATTTTTGTCTCTTTCAGGACCTCTCAAGTGGCAAGGTGAAGGGGATTGGTAGACAAGAGGGTGGCTTATACATCCTTAGTCCTTCAACACCTGCTACAAGCTTTCCTTTCAAATGCATGACTACTGCAGTATCTGCTTCTGTGTCACATTTATGGCATCAAAGGCTAGGCCATGCCCCCATTTCTGTTTTGAAAAGGATACCTGTAATAACTAGATTACTAGATGATGTTGGCCATTGTCACTGTCCTGTTTGTCCCTTAGCTAGGCAAACTAGGTTGCCTTTTCCTGTTAGTATTTCTAAAACTTCAACAGTGTTTGATCTTGTTCATGCTGACATTTGGGGACCTTACAGGGTTCCCACTTATAATGGATTCAAGTATTTTCTTACTCTTGTAGATGATTTTTCGAGAATGACTTGGACTTTTTTACTAAGGCTTAAGAGTGATGTGTTTGTGCTGCTTAAAGATTTTATTCTTCTTGTTGAGAACCAGTTTTCTACCAAAGTAAAAATCTTGAGATCAGACAATGGTTCTGAGTTTTTTAACACTTTATGCACTAATTTCTTAAAAAACAAGGGGATTATTCACCAAAGTAGTTGTGTTCATACTCCACAACAAAATGGAGTTATGGAGAGAAAACATAGGCATCTTCTAGAAGTAGCAAGGGCTATTAGGTTTCAGGCTAATATACCTATCAAGTTCTGGGGTGATTGTATACTTACAGCCACTTATATTATCAATAGGCTTCCTAGTACTATCCTGAATGACATTTCACCTTATGAAGTTTTTCATAGTACACCACCCATTCTGTCTCATTTGAGAATTTTTGGGTGTCTTTGTTATGCTACTATTCCTGTTTTTCATGACAAATTTTCTTCCAAGGTTATTACAAGAGTCTTTATGGGATATTCTGTTGCTCAGAAAGGTTACAGGGTATATGACATTGGTGCAGAAAGGTTTATAATCAGTAGAGATGTTACATTTCATGAGAATATGTTTCCTTTCTCTCATCCTAAGCCACAGTTTCTTCATGGTTCTAAGGACTCTTCTACTGCTACTATGACAGATTCTCCTCATGTACCTTCATTAGACCTTCCTGATGAGCATCATGACTGTCCTAATCTTTCTTCCTCTTCACCTGTTGTTTCTTCACATGATGTTACATCTCATGTTCCTTTAAGAAAGTCCAATAGACTTACTAAGCCTCCTATATGGCTCACATATTATGTTCATCATTCTTTGCCCTCTACTGCTTCTTCTACTTCTGCTAGTTCTTGTTCTCTTTATCCTATTCAATCATATCTTTCATATTCTCATCTTTCTTATCCATTTCAGGTTTTTCTTGCCTCATTTTCTTCTATTTCTGAGCCTTTTTCTTATTCCCAAGCTGTTAAAGATCCTAGGTGGATTCAAGCTATGAAACTTGAACTTGAGGCTTTAGATCATAATCATACTTGGGAGGTGGTGTATTACCATCTGGGAAGGTTCCTATTGGTTCTAGATGGGTTTACAAGGTAAAGTATCATGCTGATGGGACTATAGAAAGGTTTAAAGCAAGGTTAGTAGCTAAGGGGTATACTCAAAAGGAAGGCATTGACTTTCATGATACTTTCTCCCCTGTAGCAAAAATGACCACAGTTAGGACTGTGATTGCATTGGCTGCCCTTAGGCATTGGCCTATTTTCCAAATGGATGTCCGCAATGCATTCCTTAATGGTGATCTTTCTGAGGAGGTGTACATGGCTTTGCCACAAGGTTTTAGTAGCCAGGGGGAGTCAAAGGTATGTAGGCTACTCAAATCCTTATATGGTCTGAAACAGGCTTCTAGACAGTGGAACCTGAAATTGACACAAGCTCTAACAAGTTCTGGCTTCACACAGAGCAAGCATGATTATTCTCTTTTCACAAAAACGGCTAATAACAAGCTAGTGTTGGTTCTTGTTTATGTAGATGACTTGCTTGTCACAAGGTCTGATCTACAAGAAATCAATAAAGCTAAGCTTGAGTTGCATAAAAACTTCAAGATGAAGGACCTAGGAGAACTGAGGTATTTTCTGGGAATTGAATTTGCCAGGTCAAGTGAGGGAATCC